>JAQZBX010001280.1:0-85504 GCA_029593785.1 Cabassous unicinctus
CTTCTCCTGGGGCCTTCTTTCCAACATCAAAGCTGCTTCTCAAAAGACTGCTTCTCAAAAGACTGCTTCAACTCTGTTCTTGGCCTTGCCTTTTATATTCAATTCCCCACCCACCAGGGGATTTTAAATCTAGTGTGATAATGGTCATTGAATGGGTTTCTTTGGAGAGTTACATTTGGGAAATTTTTTTTAAAAATCAGGGTAACTATAAAGTTGACTGGTTTATTCAATTTACTGTGTTGTTTTGTTCTTGGCTATAATATTTGTAACCCGTGGAGAATTACATTGACTAACAGGATAAATGCCACATACATTTTATTTCCCCAAAAATTGGGTAAACTTTATTTTTGTTGAAGACTGTTAAATCACTGTTCTAATTGCACTTCTTGAGAAGGAAGTTCCTATTTGAAATTTTATCATTTCCTTCAAAATGAAGGGCCGTGCTTAGTTAAATAAAAGATTGATGATATCTTTTAACTATTTCCTACTCACTGTATGTCTTATTAAAATAAAACCTGTCTAATCCTTTTTTGAAAAAAAATGGTATAAGGGTTTCCAATAAAACATCTGTTAGTTAACTGAATTTACATTATTGTTTTATGCCATTTTTGGTTCAAATTCAAGCTACCCAATTTGATTTCTCTGAGAATATTGTGTATTATCTTTGCATCGCTCAGTAAACTTTTAAGTTTAATTTTTATTTTTTTAGAGAAGTTGTTAGCTTATAAAACAATCGTGTAACGTGCAGAATTTCCATACATCACCCCTCTACCATCAGTAAACATTTTGATGAATTAGTCCAGTGACTAAAAACCCACTCTGCAGTGTGAGAATTAGTCGCCTATCACTTCTAGTCTATCAGTATTCATGAAAAACGTTTTGTGAATATAATTTTTCAATATACATTGATTTTTCAGAATCAATGCAGAAGTTTCTGGAAACCACCCTCATATTTGGAATCTACACTGGGGAATTTTGGTACTAAACCCCTGTTGCATCTAAAGTATCCCTAGAGTTCTAGACAAAGGAGGGGGGAGGGCGTTCCCACCACTTCATTAAAGGGGTGGATGTGATCACGTGGCACTGTCAGTGTGCACATGTGTCATGTGCAGCATGTTGCACATGCTGGCTATGGGTAAAGGAACAGATGTGGCATCTGGAATGAGGCTTGGGAAGCCACTAGTTTTGGCCAGGCCTGCACCTGAAGCCACTGCCACCATCCTGTGTGGTTCAAAGCTCAGGGTTTGTCAGCAGGCTCTCCTGTGAGTATTTTAGGAAGTAGGTTAAATGCCGAAGGTTAAGGGAACCCAGGTGGCAATGCGACCATTTCTCCCTAGAGTCAGAGCCTTAATCTCATTTCTCAAGGTTCTTATTGCACCCACAAGGAAGTAGGGGGAGGGGAACCTAATAGAGAACGTGCATTTATTCTTGGGTGATTTTGGTGGAGGCTGCTGTTACTATTTCCTCTAAGTGGACTGAGCTTGCCCAGTGTAGGAAATAACATGCTTGGAAGAGTTTAAAAGAAACTCCAAAATGAACAGGCAGAGAATGCATGCAGAAAAGCGTTTATTTCCTTGTGCTAAATTTACTGGCAGAACTGCTTATTAAACAAATAACAGCAGTTTTATCTGCAGAATGGATGCAAGAATCTGGCTAGTGCCTGCATTTGCAATCAGTAAAAGGCATGGAGTATTTTTGAAGGAAGGGCCTAGGTCCTAATGGGGAAAAAAAAAAAAAAAAAAAAGTAAATTAAAAGCTTGAGAGATGGTCCTTGCCCTGAGCTTGTTTCTATGAGATAATCAATTTCACTTACATATAAGACAGATTATAATAAAAAGTGGCCCTGTAATGTGCTTCTGATTGATAGGTATTCTAATAAACAGATACATGCAGATTTAATTGGAGTTTGAAAACTGGCATGAAATGGGAATGTGAAGTGTGTACACCTATTGGAGAAATCATGTGAAAAGCAAGAAGGTAGGAAGGAGCGCGGAGGTAAGGATGTTAACTAATACTAAGTACTCGGGTGCGTCAGCGACTCCAGTGCCTAACTGACGAAGATAATGCAGATCCCTAGTTTCTGTCCTCACCTAACTTCCATTCTAAAAGGCAAGGCAGATATAACTGCTTTGCAAAAGAAAAATTCATAAGGAGGTGTTTGGTGATAGAGGCTAGGAAGGCAATGTACGGGGTTTGTGGGAGAGGATCTGTGCATCAAGCGGGTCGGGAAAGGCTTCCCTGAGCAGCACAGATGCTGAGACTTGGGCCCAGTGGAGAAGACAGCCAGGTGCTGCGGAGCGGGCAGTGATTAGAGTAACAGGAGGAAAGCGAGTGAACACTCATCTGGTTCTCTTTGGCGCTCCCTTCCACAGCATGTCTAACTCGTTCAAGCATCTCCCACCGCTAACACACAACTCACTAAGTGTGAGTGGATGACTTCTGGGGTTCTGGTTTGCTAGACTACACTGCCTGATTGCGGTTTCAGGATGGATTGGGCAGGGAGAGCAGCTCCCCCAGAACTAGAGATTGTACTGCTAATGCCCGTGATTACTTATATCACTTAACTTGCCAGCCAGCTTAGGGAGTGGAGCACAATTAGAACCTTTGCCCAGAACAGCCCAAGTGAGCCGAGAAGCGGCGTCAGCCAGGCCGCATGTGCGCAGTGGTGAAGCCGGCCGAGGACTTAGCCTGCCTGCCACAGGGCTGGAATCGTGACCCGGGAAGAGGGCCTTTGGTTCAGTCGGCCTCCACAGTGAGCCACTGCCATCGCCCAGTTTCTAGTGCCTTGTGAGTCTGGCCAGAAGTGACTAACAGATGAGCTTCCTGCCACCTTTCCCTGGAAACCTGTGCGATTTGGTTAGCTCCCAAGGACTGGTATCTTGATACTCAGTCCATTCTTTTTCAGCTCGTTATGTTAAAGCTTCTCAGTTACGCCAGCTGGATCTAAAGGGTCTCATCTAGGCAAACAGTATCGAATAATGGTTAAGGCTTTGCAGTCAGGTTACCTGCGTCTCTCCTCTGGGTTCTGCTAATTATTGGGCTGGTATCCTCAAGACAAGTGAGTATTCCCTCAGAAAGTTTTGGTGGCCTTTTCTGTACAATGGGCCTTGAGATTTTGATCAATTCATTTCACTTCCTGAGCTTCGGTTTTATTTGTAGAATAATACTAATAATAGTATCTACCTCAAATGCTTGTTGTGAGGACCAAATGAGACAAAGCATATACAGCCCAGTTCAATCAATACTGTGATTAGCTAGAGAAAATCTGGGGTATTGTATGTGGTCAAAAGCTATATTCAAGGGAAGCGGGTGTGGCTCAGTGGATAGAGCCCCCGTTTGCCGTATGGGAGGCCCGGGTTCGCGTCCCGAGGCCTCCTTGTGAGGGCAGGCCGGCTCGCGCGGCGCCGTGGGCTGATGCGGCAGGACCTCACAGCAAGGGGGAGATAAGCAGACACAGAGAAGACACGCAGCGAATGGACACAGCAGCACAAGCAGCAAGGGGGGGGATAAAAAAAAAAAAAAAAAAAAGCTATATTCAACGTAAATATGGTTAATGTCTGGGCTGTCTGGAAGAGAATGCTCTTTGCTTTAGTCTTGGAGATGTCTTAGCTAGACACAAGAAATTGGTAAGATAAGAAAGATAACGTTTTAGTTAATACTGTAGTTGTTTAATGGCTGCTGTAGTGTTTCAAATGTTTCTTGAGCTTTAATCTCTAATAGATGAACCATTTACCTTGTTCACACATTTTATTTTCTTTACTGACAAATTGAGCAAATATTTACTGAGAAGGTCTAAGATACTAGGTACTGGCTAGCTGAGGAGGGGAAAGGAGGTATTGTAGTGATAAAATCAGTAACCGTGAGGTCACCTTGCCCACAACACCCTCTCATTGCAACAACCTTTCTGGACAGATAATAATATAATCTTTTTGTAGTTGAGGAAATAGGTTTAGAGAAATTCTGTGATTCCTCCAGGGTCACACAGCTGGTAAATGGCAGTCCCTGGTCAGGAGCTGGAACGCTGGTCTCCATCGCCCCAGGCTGCCGTTCTGCCATTGGAAGCCCTCCTGACCATTGCCACCTCCTGGACCTCCCCTCTCCCTTATGCTATGCAGAATAACTAGAATCCTCTGCTGTTCCAACATGTGGCATGCACCTTACCTTTTCACGGGTATTACCTAGTCCTCCTACCTTGCTCTGGGAGGCAAGAGACAGGAACAGAGAGAGGCAGCTTGGCCCGGAGGGACTTTATATCTTTTTTTTTTTTTTTTCCCTTTTAAAGATCCATTTATTCATTCATTTATTTATTTATCGCCCCCTGCTGCCCGTGCCCGCCATGTCCATTCGCTGTGTGCCTTCTCCGTGTCTGCCCATCTTCCCCCTGCTGCGAGGCCCCGCTGCACCAGCCAAGAAGGCCCCGGGAAGCGAACCCGGGGCCTCACACATGGTAAACGGGGGCTCCATCGGTTGAGCCACATCCGCTTCCTGCTGTGAGGTCTTGCTGCATCAGCCCACCGGGCTGCGCGGGCCGGCCTGCCCTCACAAGGAGGCCCCAGGAAGTGAACCCGGGGCCTCCCATATGGTAAACGGGGGCTCTATCGACTGAGCCACTCCCGCTTCCACTTTATATCTTCATTGTGAATCATAAGCTCCCGTGTGAATGTGGACCGTCCCATGGTTATCCCCACCCTCCCGGAGGCTGGGCACTGACAGTCCCTCCTCACCTGCTCCTCTTCTCTCTGCCCTTTTGTGACATCTTTTCCCCCTTGGCAGAAGTCGGCCCATCATAGCCCCATCCCAACTAGCTTTGGGCAAGTTATGGCTCCTTTAAGCCACTTTGCTTTTTTAAAACGGGGGTATTAGGATTGCCTGCTTCTTAGGGCTATTTATTGGCTTGCTTGAGATAACGTAAGCCAAGTGCATCACAAGCTTCTCCTGTACCCCCTCTGCACCCCCACCACGTTGTGGCGGCCACATAGCTTTCTAGCTCTGGCTCCGCCACCGATATGATGTGTGACTTTGAGCAAGTCTCTTCGTCACACTTTGACTCTGTTTCAACATTTCTGTGTTTGGAGGGTAGATACCTTTCAGCACCCAACTCCTGTAGCAGTTGATGACACGATTCCAGCTGGAGGTTTATCCTTTGAGATGGTTATAGAAATTGCTAGTCGTTCCAGCTTTGTTTTAATTAGTGCTGGTTCCTTGGCCATCACCTTAACCTCATTCATATAACAATTAATAATGATGATGATAACAATAATAATATGCCTCAATTTCATGGAGCATTTGGTTGTGAAAAGTAGGGACTGTGCACAAAACTTTTTCTCCTTCATTTCACTTTCCCCCAGGCTGAGAGCTGCACTATTTGCAGTTGTTCTTAACAAACTAAAAGAGATAGTTATCTGCAGGACCTGTCTGCTTTACTTGCCAGCCAGGCCAAATGATGTTGCTAGCTAGGGTTGTGTTCTTGAAGCATTTACTGAGACCCACTAGGCACTGTGCTATCCACTGGGACTAGCAAGAGGAATAGCATGAGGCCCTCGTGCTCCAGGGGTCCACATTCCAGCGAGGAAGACAGGCCGAGAAGAAGTAGCAATACCTTGTAATACAGTGTGGTGACAGAGAGGCAGGCCCCAGGCATTGTGGGAGGGCTGAGCAGGGTCAGCTAACCCCATAATCAGAGGATGATTATGACATAATCCTGCTCCCATTTCATCATCCCCTTATGTTAGCAGTGAAACACACACCTGTCTCCATATGTGGCTGCAGGAGGGGTGGGGGGCTCAGGAGAAAAAGTTCTATAAATTGCTTAGTAACTTTTTTTTTAATATTGCTGATATAGACTTCAGCCAGCCAGGTTAAATTATCACCGACACCGAAATGAAATTAATTTTACTACAGTGAAAGTGTTCCCTTATTCTTAGCACCATCAGCAGCTGACGTTGTGCATAGTCAGGCATTTCCAGCGTGGTGAGGACTGAGGCTGCCACTTTCAGTTTTGAGGGCCCTGAGAGGCATTGGGAGCTGTGATGACCTGTGTCCCCGGGCAGATAACCTAGTTGAGCCCTGGAAACTCTATGCATTTGTAAAGTGTGAAAAATCCTTCACTGCCTTGCAGGGTTGTTTACCGGAATGAATCACCAGAACTAGTCCTGGTATGTAGTTATGTGCTCAGGGAACTTTTGCTGTTATTACCCATTTTCCCTTTCTCAGTTTTGCCTAGTGTTTGTGATGTAATATCAAAATCTCATAGGTGAGCTTCAGACTGGAGCAGGTTCTGCCAAACAAATTTGACTAGAGTTAAAGTTCTCAGATTGAGAGATGGTGCAAAAAATTTATTTATTTATTTATTTTTTAGGTACCAGGGCTTGGGGATTAAACCCGGGACCTCATATGTGGGAAGCTGGTGCTCAGCCACTGAGCCATATAGGCTCCCCGAGTTGTTTTTTTGTTGTTGTTGTTGTTTGTTTTTGTTTTTTTAGGAGGCACTGGGAACCGAACCTGGAACTTCCCATATGGGAGGCAGGAGCTCAACTGCTCGAGCCACATCTACTCCCCAACATTTGGTTTGTAGTGGTTAAACTTACCTAGCCCTGAATGTTTGGGAAAATATCATACAGTGTACACCTACACCCACCTACCCACACTCAAACCACCCTGTGCAACATTCCATTTGACTCTTTGGTTTCTGCCTGCCCTGACATCTAAGAGGTGAAGTTTTAGACACTGAGAGCACTACAAAGCTACGATCATTTTCTTACATTCCATGTGAATGCCTCTTTCTGTCTCTACTTTACGTCTATGAATACTTTTAAATTAATGTATTTTATTAAACTTTTTTTTTTTTACATTTCAAAAATAACACCAAATACAAAGTGTGTTAAGTAAAAGTAAAGGAACTCCCCATACTGAGCTCCACTCCCAGGCAGGGTTATTCCTTCTAGACATTTTTTCCTATGAACATTCAGATATGCTTATCTGTATATATTTTTTCCAGATTTATTTTTTCTCAGATTAGGTCATGCTATGCATATTACTTTTCTGTCTTTTTTTTTTTTTTTTTGCTTATCAATATATCAAGAACTTTCTTTTATATTTGTATACATAGTATCCAAAACATTCTTTTTTTTAACAGCTGTCTAGTATTCCATAGTAAAAAGCTTGTTTCTTATTTCCCCACTCTCTCATTGATGCCCATTTAAACTAGCTCCAAGTTTTCTAATTACAAAGATGCAAGGAACATCTTGCTCCACCTAATCTTCGCATATGTGTGTATTTCTGAAGGATGTAGTCAATGAAATGAAATTTCTGGATCAAAGGTTATGCACAATTTAAATTTTGGTGGAAACTACCATATGGCTCTCTAAAATGATTGTGCCAATTTACAGTAATGCTAATAGCATTCTCAAGTGTTTGAACATAATTGCCCACACAATAGGTTAAAAAATAGTATACCGATGTTTAGAGTGTCTGTGAGGGTTTTTTATTTTTACCACCTGAACTACACTCATTTGTATTTCTAAGAAGTCAGCAGAATGGTTCACTGGTTTCCTTCTATTGCAATCATTCTGTTCCCAATTCTAACCAAAGCACTTGGTTATTAGAGCAGCCTAGTGAATTCCAGAGAGTCCAAACTATGGGCCTAAACAAATAGTAGAAAGGTACTGGTGGAAGGAGTTGAAAATTATCTTTCTTTTAATAGTGTAATTCAGAAAATGGCACTTACTGCTTTATATTGTCAGTGGCTTCCCATAGTGTTAGAAGGAAATGGAAGCTCCTTCCCAGAGCCTGTTTGCGTGCAGGACCTGCCTCTGCCGATGTTGCTGACCTCCCTTAGCCCTCTCCTTGCTGGGTATATTCCAGCCACCCATGTTTTGTTCACTATCCAAACTCACTAAAGTCTTTTGCCTTTGATGTGTACTTTTCAGACTTTCTTATTGTTGACCTGCAATAAGGAATCTGTTGTGCATTACGACGGCATGCCTATATATACATATATATATATAAATATATATATATATAAAATATATGTATATATGTATTTCTGAAACTAAACTGAAACTAAATATATGTGTATATGTGTATATTTCTGAAATTAAAATTTAACTGACTAATTCCTATCTAGCATGTGATACATTCTGATATCAATTCTCATCTCCATTCCATTTCATTTAGGAGGGAAAAAAACTCTGGTACCCACTAAATTGATTTTACAACTTACTGATGGATCAGGATCCAGAGTTTGCACAACGCTGTCCAAAAGCCCTGAAGTGTGCCCAGGTTTCCTCTGCCTGTATGGCTGGGTCCTTAGGTCTCTTTTATGTCTTTCATGTCTCAGCATAAATGCTACCTTCCTTTGCTATTCCATCTCAACTTGTTATTCTATCACAACACCCCATTTATTTCTTTAATAACAATTTTCCAAAATTATAGTTGCCTATGCACTTTTTTTTTTTTTTTGCCCTTTATTGTATGTTTCTCCTCATTAGAATAGCAGTTTCATAAGGGCAAGGGACTTGTTTGAGCACCACTGTATTCCCAGTGCTGAGCACAATGCCTGCAACTTAGCAAGTGCTCAGTAAGTACCTATGAATGATGGTACTTACTGATGCCTGTTTTCTATACTCTGATTTTTCTCTTCCCTTCTGTCATACAGCCCAGCACATTCCATCTGCCCTGCCGCTTTCAAGCAGAGAAAATGTTCTCAATACACTTTCTAATCTGGAGCTCCCTAGTTCTTTTTAAAATAAAATCTCAAAAGGTAGTAATGTATATCCTATTTCCAGGTGCAATATGTGTTGTGGCTGACAGTAGGGACTCTAAGGGGTCAGGCTGCCTGGGAGCATCACCTGCTTCTTCATCCCAGAAGGGCCTGGGATGAAGAGAAAAATAAAAGAAGTACAGGAGTTGTTTGTTTCAAGAAAATCAAAACCAGCATCTGAAGGGAACTTCACATTTCACCCAAAAATTTCACATACATTTAAACTTTATTGAAACCCCATTGAAAAAGGTAGAGGACTTGAGAGCATAATTAGGATGTCCACTGTTTAGAGAGGGCCTGCTGGGTACCAGGTCCTATCAGTTATCCCCCTTTACCTCACAATGGCCTGGCAAGGTGACAATTGTCCCCATTTCAATGGTGCTGCTGAGGGACGATAAGTGAGCAGGCACCCAGCTACTGAGATGAGGTGAGGCTTTCAAAGCCAGTTTTCCTACTCCTGGTCACGTGGCAGGCTGTTGTGGCAGGTAGAATATTGGTCCCCTAAAGATGTCCATGCCCCAATCCCCCTACAAGACCACAGGGACTTTGCAGATTGATAAAATTAAGGATTTTGAGATGGGAAGATTACCTGGATTATAGGGATGGGCCCAATGTAATCTCAAGAGTCCTTATAAGAGAGAGGCAGGAGGGTGAGGGTCAGAGAGATTGGAAGGTGCTACCCTGCTGGCTTTGAAGATAGAGAAAAGAGCCACAAGCCAAGGAATACAGGCAACTTCTAGAAACTGGAAAAGGCAAGGGAACAAAGTCTCCCCTAGGGTCTGCAGAGGGTTGCAGCCGTGTCCACATCTGGATTTTAGCTCAGTGAACCCATTTTAGATTTCTGACCTCCAGAACTCTAAAGGGATAAAGGCGTGTGTTTTACACCACCGAGTTTGTAGTGCTTTGTTACAGCAGCAACAGGAAACTCATACAGCTGCCATACCATGTTTGCTTCTGAAGCTGGTGATGTTATGACATGGTCCAGGGACACTTGCTGAGCATCTTCTCTGCACATAAAGGCTCACATACCTACAGCATGCCTACAAACATCTATCCCACTTAAAAGAGGGATAATATTATCAAACCTGATTTACAGAGGAGGAAACTGAGACATAGAGGAACTATGTAACTGCCATAAGTCTCTTAAGCACTACACTGTACTGTGCACTGGCCAAACACATCAGCTGGGTAAAATGCAAGTATTGAGTGCTACCAATCTCCAGATATTAACTCTGCACCTTGGGGAAGCCATGAAGAACAGAAGAGGTCAAGTCATAATTCATTTTCTTTGCCCTCTTTGGGAATCCCGTATCTAGATAATGGAAGCCCAGCCTTTCCAGTTCCAAAGGTTTATTTTTACAGTTTTTGGTTAAATATTTCTAATATATAATGCTTCCCTGTTTTCTTAAATTGAAGACATAATTTTCACCTTTTTTTTTTTTTGGTAGCTTTAGGTGGTCATTATTATTAAGCCAAGTCAATGAAAGGCAGAATTCTGGCACCTTCTTTTGTTGGAAAGTTGGAGGGGATAATATTGCTATTAATGATAATAAAGCTAACCTTTATATAGCTGCAAGGTCCTATGGCATAGCAATGTAAACTCATATAATCCTACCAAGAACTCTAAGGAGTAGGTTGAGTCACTTATTATTCATCTCCTCATTTTACAATTAGTTTAGTAGATGCACAGAGAGGCTATATAACTTGCTAAACTCGCATAAAATTATTTCTCCATCTGTTTCCTAAGACACTGGTTCTCAAAGTGTGGTCCCTGGACCAGCAATATCAAATTCACCTGGGAAATTGTTAAAATGCAAATTCTCAGGCCCACCTGGGGCTTAATGAGTGAGAAACTCTGAGGGCAAGGCCCAGCAATCTGTGATCAAAGAAACTCTCCAGGTGATCCTGATGCAAGCTCAAGGTTGAGAAACACTGCCCTGAGGGACAGCCTTATGGAGAGAAGAGAGGGTTGCTAGATAAAAATACCGGTCGTCCAGTTAAATATGACTTTCAGATAAACAATGACTACTTTTTAAAGTATAAGTATGTCCCAAATACTGCATCCTGTATTTTTATTTGCTCAATCTGCCAATTTTAATGTGCAAAGTTTCATTGCCAGGATTTGTTCCATTCTTTCCCAGTTCTTTGCAAATGGATGAAATGGTCAGCTAATTGTCAACTGCTACATAAGGCTTTTCAGTGCATTTAAGAAATGATAAAACCCTTGGGGTGTGTGTGTGTGTGTGTGTGTACAGAGATGCAGAGACAAGGCTAAGAAGATGATAGGCCTTAAAGTAAAGGTTTGTCCAAAGTGGTATACATTAGAGAAAATCTGTGGCTCTGCCTATTTGCTCCGCATCCCAGTAATTCCTCATTTTAGAAGTTTTGACTGGTCAGAAAGCAGATGCAGACTGATGTCAAATGCTTTTCTGTCTTTTGTAGGATTCTAAACCCACCAGAGATTTCTGGAGCTGTCCAGGAGAGGGAGAAGCCCTGAGAAGCTGCAAGCTGGGAGGAGAGGGGAGAGTCTCCGTGATTTGGGCAAGGGAGCCTGCGGGTATGGAGACCTGGGGAGGGGCCTGCTTCTTGGCAGGAGCTGGGATGTAGTGAGACTCCAGAGAGACTGGCTTCGTGGGGCCCCTAAAGACCAGGCCAGAGGCACAGGGTGCCCTGCCCTGCCTAAGATCCCCTGTCCCCTAAGAATGAGATGGGGAAATAGCAGGGCTGTCAGACTGAAGATGACCCAATGCAGCAGAAGCCTCCCCAAAATCTGGGTTCAAGGTAGGATGGAGAGAATATCAAGAAATACTGAGTTTGAATTTTCTTTCATCATGGAAGACTGGGGACTGACTTGGACTATGAATTCAATTGTTTAAAGGAAACAACGTTGCCCTTTTGAGTATAAGAACTGAGCTTCACATCTGCTCCGCATCCATCCAACCTGCTGCTGTTCCAGGCCCTGGGACTGAAGCAGGCTAGTAAAATAGGGAATCAATAAACGGATCTGCAGCCTGGCAAGAAGTCCACGTGGACATCGATACCCCCAAGATGGCTGCTGGAAGACCCTCGTGAGAAATCCCATTCGGAATGAGAATTCCTCCAGAAGCCAGGAGAAGCCCCGGATATTCTCCAGGGGACTTATCATTGGGCCCTCCTGGAGGATTGATGGGTGGGGTAATCAATCAAAACAGCAAACAGCTGGGGCTCCTCCCATGTCATTAGCAAAGGGGCAGAATAATTAATGGTTTAAAAAGCAAGCGCAAAGGCCTTTTGCTCTCTCTTGCCTTCGCCCTGTCCCGGTGCCTGTTTGTGCCCTATTCTGGCCTTCTTCAGCCCCGCCTGGATCAATACACAAGTAAAACCTGGGCATTTATAATCTATAATGGGAAATTGTATTCTATAAGTCAGCCTTCTTTATCACCCTTCAGCCCCTTCCTTTCTACCTGGGACCTATGATCTGTTATTTTCTCCCATTTCTCTTCTCACCATTCCTTAATAAATTACTGGCCTAACTAACCCAACGTGCTCTTGAAATTCATTTCTTGCAGCTTAGTCAAGAACCTAGCCAAGCCTGGTTACAGGACTAGCAAGGTGAATGAGAGTGTCAGCCTCGGGCAGTGCCCTACCTCTCCGTGCAGATTTTAAAGGACACGTGAAAGTCTGTGTCTATTTTTAATTTGGTAGTGTATTAGTCAGCCAAAGGGGTGCTAATGTGAAATACCAAAAATGGGTTGGTCTTTATAAAGAGTATTTATTTGGAGTAGAAGTCCACAGTTACCAGGCCATAAAGCATAAGTTTCTTCCCTCACCAAAGTCCATTGTCACGTGTTGGAGCAAGACAGCTGCCGACATTTGCCCAGGGTTCAGGCTTCTTGGGTTCCTCTCTTCCCGGGGCTGCATTTCTCTCCGGGCTTAGCTTCTGTTTCCTCCACAAGGTCAGCTGTAGGCGATCAGGTGAATGGCTCGCTTCTCTTCTCCTGGGGCCTTCTTTCCAACATCAAACCTGCTTCTCAAAGACTTCTCCAAACTGTTCTTGCCATGCCTTTTATAGTTGATTCCCCACCCACCAAGGGGTGGGGCTCAACACCCTAATCATAACCTAATCATGCCCAGATTAACAGATCAGTTTACAAGCATGATCCAATTATATTTTTGGAATTCATAATTACATCAAATTGGCCAACGGTTACAGGTAGTAAAGAAAAATTTTGTGGGAAAATAAAAATAGATCAAGATCTTACTGTAATACCTGGATTTATGCTGTTGCTTCTGCACAAATTAACTCACATTTGAAGTGCTATCCCCTTTTTCCAAGGGAGAACACTGAGCTATAGAGCTGCTTCCTGGCTGACCTCAAGGTGGGGGTGAGGAAAGGAAGCGCTGGTCCTGGAATCCAGAACTTCTAGCTCTAGATCCCTGTTTTCCTAAGGAAAATCTTTCAACTTGTTAACATCTGCCTGCTAGTTGGCCCTTGGAGAGTGCTTATTCTCTGGGCAACTTCATTTACTCAACAAGTATTTGTTGGGCACCTACTTTGTGAGAAGCACTATTCTAATTTTTGAGGTCAGAGCTGTGGAAACAACAGGCAAAGACACTATTCTCATGAGAGCTATTTTAGTGGGGAGACAGTCAGAAAATGAATCAAGAAGAAAACATCAGATGTCACACGAAGAATTGAAACAGTGACTTAAAATATGGTCACCAGATAGTTATTCAGACCTGGTAGTCGACTTAGAGGAAGGGGCATTTAAGCTAAAATTTAAATGATAAGGAGGGCAGCCAGGCAAGGTTCTCATGGAAAGGAGCACCAGGAAGAGGGGAGAGGAAGTGCAAGTGTCCTGGGGTGGAGTTCAAGGACTAGAAATAGAGTGGGCATGGGAACAACTGGCAGGAGAGAATGTGGGCATGTATACATCCTTCTTGGGCCAGGTTTGTGCAGCACGCTTTCAGATAAATTTACTCAGCTAACCACAAGGGCGTCTCACTATTTGAGAGATGGCAAAGCTCAGATATGTTAGGGGACTCGCTCACCGTCATAAGACAGAAAGTGGGAGGTGTGGCAGATGGCGATATGTATCCCAGAGAGAGCATGTTCTTACTCCTAATCAGTCCTGTGGGCGTGAGCCCACTGCAAATAGGACCTTTTAAAGATATTTCTAGTTAATGGTGTGGCCCAGCTAATTGAGGATGCGTCGTAATCCTCTTACTGGTGGCTTTACAGAGCAAAAGCCATGGGGAGGAGCTAAAAGGCCAGGAGCCAGCTGAGCCCACAAGAGAAAGGGGATATCGCCAAGTGACAGAACAGCCAAGGAACCCGAGGCTCGCCGGCCAGTCGGAACGCTGCTGACCCTGGGAGGCAGCCAGCCTTCCAGCGTCCAAAGCCGTGAGTCGGAAGTTTCCCACCGAGTCATCCATCCTTTGTGATACTGGTGGTACTTGTCACAGCAGCTGGGAGGCTAAGACAGGAGGCCCAGCTCGGATAGTGACTGCGGCTCCCGGCCCTCGATGGGGTCAAGAAGTCAATTCAGTGTGCCGTAACTAGAGTTTTATTTTATTTTATTTTCTGTAATGAAGTAAAATAAAATATCATAATGTTTCACAGATATATTTAGCAAATGGTACTTTATTATCTGTAACAAGGGTAACTTTTTTTAATGAATTTTTGTTGCCTTTACAAATGCTTACATGTGCTCTGGGACAGGATGTAAATGCTTTTCCGAGGGTCAGGCTTACAGAGGTAGGAAAACCCTGCGCTGAAAGGTGAGCTCCGTGAGAACAGGATTTCCGTCTGTTCTGTGTTCGAAATCCCCCACACTTATCACATCCTCACATATATCTGTTAATGAGTGCAGCTTGGAGCCATGTCATATAGTTCTTTGATTTTCATAGGAGAGTGTAATTTTATTGTGAGATGGGAAGCTTTGATAGGTTTTAAGCAGGGGTATGACATGATCTGATTTGCGATTTTAAAAGCTTACTCTGGCTGCTCTATGGAGAATGTGTGTGTGTGTGTGTTTTGTTTTGTTTTTATTGGGTGAGGGGAAACAAGAGTGGGAATGAGGGACTTTTTAGGTAGCTTTGGAATAGCTGTGGAATAGAAGACAATGCCTTGGACTGGGTTAATAACAGGGAATTAACCTAGACAGATTTGAGATACATTCTCTAGGTAGACTTGCTGATGGATTACGATGCGGGGGAGAGAGCCAAAAATTCAAGAATACTTTTTTACCTAAGAAAGTAAGTGCTGGAGAAGAAGTAAACTTGGTGGAGAGCAGGCTGCTGTTAGAGAGAAGGGGAGGTTGTGGGGATCCAAGAATGAAGAGAATGGGTGGTCTCAACAGCAGCGTCCATCAAGTATTTGGGTGCCCTGGTTTGGCACATCAGGGACATCTGAATTATGCTCAGAGGTGTCAATGATGCTTCAGTAGTTGTGGGCTTGTTGGAGAAATCAGATTAAGACAGTGTCACACATTCAACTGAAGGATGTGGTTAGGAGCAAGGGGACGTTGAAAGATCAAGTTGAAAGGTCCCTGCCTTAGTTTGTCAAAGGGCTGCTGATGCAAAGTTCCAGAGACGTGTTGGCTTTTATAAAGGGGGTTTATTCGGGGTAAAAGCTTATGGTTCCAAGGCCATAGAATCCAACTCAAGGCACCATAAGAGGTGCTTTCTTACCAATGTCAGCTGCCCCATGGTGAAGCAAGATGGCCTCCTATCTCTGCCCAGGTCTCAGCCTTCCTCTCCGGACTCACCTGTTTCTCTTGAGCTCTGTAGACTCAGACTGTTGAGGCTTGATCCTGTAGTCCCCTCTCTCCTGGCATAGGGCTTGTTTCTTTCCCGACCTCCTATATCAGATTGGGCTGTTCTGCTCTTCTCCCTATTTCAGCTGTAAGCTAGCAGGCAAATGGCTCATCTCGCCCTGGAACCTCAGCTCTTTGAGCCTTCTTTCTGTCACATGGCAGGATAAAAAATGACAGAGCTCTTCCTTCCGTGTATCTGTCTGTCTGTGTGAGTCCATTTATATCAGACCCAGCAAGGGGGCAGGGACTCAACCTGAGTCATGCCTTACTGATGTAGTTGAATAAAAGCCTGAAAGCAGTCTTAACAGGTAATATAATCAAAGGCCCCTCAAATGAATTTAATACAATCAAAGGGTGTATACCACCCAGAGGAATAGATTAGTTTACAAACATAATCTTTCTCTTTTTGGTATGACAGATGGCTAGGATAAGACAGGGACCTCGTTTGCAAAGAGCTTTGTGTTTTATGTTTTTCCTTTAAACTTTTTTATTAGGACAAATTTGCTAAATAAGAATAGTCTACCCTCTATGCGGAGTCACCTTGTATTAACATTGTATCCCATTTGGAAATTGCAAGTGGGGTACATGGTTTGAATGCCATTCCCACCCAAAGACTCTGCATGTCTCGTTGCTTTTTTTATTCCTCATTTGAATTGTTCTCCAGTCCAGCACTTTTATTCCTCCTTTGCTACCCATGTGCTCAATTTCTGTTTGGCCTTATTGCCCAGGTTTTGCTTCTCTCTTCCGTCATGGTTAAGAATCTGACCCTGCCGGGTGTCTGCTTGCATTCAGATCCCTGCTTGGCCACTTCCTAGCCTTACTAACTTTGGGCAACCCAGTTTCCTCACCTGAAAAACAGACCTAGAAGTAGCACCTTCCTAACTGGGTGTTTGTGAAGATTTCATGGAATAGCGTGAGAAGTTTAGCCACAGTACTCACCACAGAATAAATCCTCCTGGAAAAACAGACTCACTTTGGAAAGAACTTATATTCAGCCTATGGTCATTTGTACAGCTGTACCAGCAGTAAATTACCGAAACGTTTTCATAACAGTTGGTAAATAGCTGTTTCCCTGAAACTCCTCCATCACCACCATAGCACCTGCCTAACCATCTTCCTGGTCACCTGGCCTCTGCCCTAGGACCCCCATGGATAACCCCACAGTCCAACTAATGGGTAGGTTCCTGGCAGAGCTGGGTCTCTAGCTCTGGCTGCAGCTCTAGCGCCAGCATTTTGATGGCTTGGTGACTGCAGGAGCATGTTGATCACTGCTGAATGTTAACTGAGTGCCTGTAATGTGGTCACCCCTATTTATAAATGAGGAGGGGAGCCCAGGGAGGGAATTAGATAATTTTGCCCAAGATCACAAAGCTAATAAGGATTTAAACCAGAGACACTTCAATTTCCCAAACCACTTCCAGTCTCCTTGAAGTCAAGAGTTCTTGTCTCTGAGCCTAGTTCAGCCTTTAGTGACCTTGGGCAGCTCCTTCACTGCCCAGAGGAGGAGCAGAGTGAGTTTAGAATGATTCTCCTGGCTTCCCTGACTTCCTGGGCATTGAAAAGCACCTATACAGGGGATACCTCCCTGTCTTTTTTTGTGCAGTACCAACAATCAAGTTCAGCGGTCAATTTTAGACCAGAGAGCAAACTCAACTTGTTAATTATTCACAGAGTTGATAACTCAGCACTTGTCTTGAAACTGTTAAAATGGTTGGGACAAGTGAGGCCTACAAAGATGATAAAACAAACTTTTGGAAAATAACTTTGAAACAGAACTACAAATGTTTTCAGGGAGGGAAGGAAAACGGGCAATGAAAGCAAAGCTGTGGGGAGCTGGGCAGACTCCACGTAGGAGCTCCAAGTTGTTGGGCAAGCCATGTAATAAATAATCTGGATTTCATCATTTGGAAAATGAGAATCATAGTAAGTCCCTGGAAGAGCTGTTTAGAGTCAGATACAATGGGTGCACAGCCCCATGCTTAGTGCCTGACACCAGGAGGGAGAGTCAAAATATTTATCAACCTGGACTGCAGGATACTGAACAAACAGTCACTGTGGGGCAGCACCCAGAGGTCCCAGTGGGCCAGGGGTTAACCCTTAACTTTCTGGATCTTGGGGGTTTCAGCTATTTACCAACCAGTATGGAACTATTTTAGCTGCTGTACCCATATTATGACCCAAGTGAAAAGCAACGTGGCTTGGCAGCTAGAAGGCAGTCACCCAGGATAAGCCTAGCTACTCTTCATTATGAGAAAGAAGGGAAGGAAAGGGGGAGCTAATAATTTGGGAGCTTGTTCATTTCCAACAGTACAGAGGGTGTCAAGGGAGAATAAAAGGCCTTCTCCCTCCTACTTCCCATCTTCACTCCCCAGAGGTAACCACTAGTAATAACTCCTTCCAGAAATCTGCCAATTAGCCTTCCTTCCTTCTAGCCTTCCTTTCTTCTTTCCAAGTGGAATCATAATATAATAAAGGCTAATATTTATCATGTGCTTGCTAAGTGCCTGGGAAGAGTTCAAGCATCTTGTATGGACTGCATTATTTAATCCTCATGACCACACTGTGAAATAGGCACTGCTTTTATTTCCATTTTACAGGCTCACAGAGGTTAAATCACTTGCCTAAAGCCACACAGTTAGTTACAGAAACAAGAATCCAAAGAACCCAGACAGTCAAGATATATCTATCTTATTCTGTTTTATGCTTGCATAGTATCTCTTTGTATGAATCGATCCTAATTGACTTAACTTACTATTGGACATTGAAGTTGTCCACATCTGTTCCTCTAATAATAACATCTGCACTGATTGTCTTTGCATATTTGTCTTTTGAAGTTTTAACTTTTATTTGAGGTCTACTTCATGCCAGGCACTCTGGGATGCTATTTTTTTTTATATTTTGTCATTTAATGCACACAGCAACTCCATGAGTTTAGGAATATTCCATTTGCAGATAAGAAAATTGAGACTCAAAGAAGTTAAATAACTTGTCCAAGGTCCCAGAGATAGTGAGCAGCAGAGGGTGGAGTTGAACTTAGGTCATCTGATTGCAGAGAACCTAACAGTGTTACAGCAGCACTGTCTCTGAGGCACCCACATGCACGTGGTCATGATTGAAGAGGCCCACAAGGAATTCTCATGTCTCCAGGAATCTTCTCATTGAAATACTTAGTTTCCTGGGGCACCTGTAACAAAGTATCACGAACTGGGTGGTTTAAAACAAGAGAAATGTATTGCCTCTCAGTTCCACAGGCCAAAGCCCTAAGTCAAGGTGTCAGCAAGGCCATGCTCCCTTGGAAGTCCGTGGGGAAGAATCTGCCCCATGCTTCCCTCCCGCCTTCTGGTGCTGGCTTGCTGGCAATCCGTGGCCTTCTCTGCCTCAATTGGTCTATCAGTGCCCAATTCTCCCCTGCTTCTAAGGAGTCATATTGGTGCCCTTAGACACCACCCTACTCCAGTTTGGCCTCATCTTACCTAGTAATGTCTTCAAAGACCCTGTTTCCAAATGAGTGACTTAACTCTCAGATAAGGTCACGGTCACAGAATGGTGGTTAGGGCATGAATATGTCATTTTGGCGGACACAATTCAACCCACAGCAAATACCATCACCCCTTTCTATTTTTTTCTTATGTATTAATCTTGCTAAGATTCAGTTTTCTTACCTGTAAAGCAGGGACAATGATACCTACTTTATAAAATTATTGTAAAAATGAACAGAAATAACAAGGTAAAATCATCTAGAATAATTATTTTGATTATCCCATCATCAGCTGATGGACATTTGGGTTGCACCTGCTTTTTGGCTATTAAGAATACTGCTGCTATAAGATGATATCCTTTGAAGTGTGAATGTTTTAAATTTTGGTGAAGTACAATTTATTTATTTCTTTTGTCTTTGTGCTTTAAAGGTATCATTTGTAGGAAACCTTTGCCTAATCAAAGGCTGTGATGACTTAGTCCTGTTTTCTTGAAAGAGATTTATACCTTTACCTGTTACCTTAGGTCTCTCGTCAATTTTCAGTTAATTTTTATATATGATGTTAGGTAGATGGTCAATCTTTTGCATGTGGATGTTTAGTTGTTTCAACACCATTTGTTGAAGAGACTGTGCTTGCTCCAATGAATGGCCTTGGCATCCTTGTTGAAAATCAGTTGACCATAAATTTCAGTATTTCTGTGCTCTCAATTCTATTTCATTGATCTACATGCCTATCCTTATGCCAGTACTGCCTGCCTTGATTACTGTAGCTTTGTTGTTTTAAGTTTTGAAATTGGGAAGTTTCCAGCTATGTTTCTCTTCAAGATTGTTTTGGCTTTTCTAAGTCTCTTGCTTTTCTGCATAAATTTTAGGATCAGCTTGTCAATTTCTGCAAAAAATCCAGCTGGAATTTTGATAGAGATTGTTTTGAATCTGTAGATCAAATTGGGGACTGTCTTAGTTTGCCAAAGTGCTGCCGATGCGAAGTACCAGAAATGAATTGGCTTTTATAAAGGAAATTTCTTTGGGGTAAAGGCTTACAATTACAAGGCTGTGTGGAAAGTCCAAACTGAGGCACCATCAGAGATGCTTTCTCACCCAGGTCAGCTACTGTTGATTCTGTTGTCAGGGCACATGGCAAAGCAAGGTGGCCGCTGATCTCTGCTGAGGTCTCTGCCTTTCTGCAGCTGTAGGCAAACCTGGCCTAGTGCTTGTCTCTCACTGGGCCTTCTCTCTCTCTCTCTCTCTCTTTCTCTCTCTCTCTCTGGGCCTTAGCTCCTTGAGCCTCTCGGCAGCTTCCCTCTTTGCAGCTTAGCTGTGGTAGAAACCTCTCTTACATGGCAGCATCAAACATGGCGCCCCCTTTTCCGGTGTCTGTCTGTGTGTCCGTTTATATCAGCAAAGGAGCGGAGACTCAACCTAAGTCACACCTCACTGACTTAGTCCAAACAAAAGCCCTAAATTGATCTTATCAAGTAATCTAATTAAGGCCCCTCAGCTGAATTCAATGTAGTCAAAGGGTATCATACCCAGGGGAATAGACTAGTTTACAAAGATAATCTTTCTCTTTTTGGGATTCATAAAATAATTTCAAACTGCCACAGGAAGTATTGCCATTTTAACAATAGTAAGATTTCCAATCCATGAACATGAGCTGTTGTTACATTTTTTTAGCTCTTCATTAATTTATTTCAATGGTGTTTTGTAGTTTTCAGTGTGCAAGCCTAATACTTCTTTTCACCACTGTTTTCATTGCTTTTCTGGGAGTGGATTTAGAAGACTTTAACCCACTGTTTCTGAGTAGCCATTTGTGTGTTAGTGTTCTATAGCTAGGTAACAAATTGCCACAAACTTAGCGGCTTAACACCCCGCCCATTTATTTTCTCAGAGGTCAGAAGTACAGCCAGTGTGAACTGAATTCTCTGCTCAGGGTCTTACAAGGCTGAAATCAAGATTTTGCCTGAGCTGTGATCTTATCTGAGCCCAGGGTCTTCATCCAAATTCATTCAGTTCTTTGCTGTTGTAGCTTGGAGGTCTGCATTTTCTTGTTGGCTCTCAGTTGGGGGTCACTCTCCGCTTTTAGAGGCCACTTTCAGGTGAAAGCAAGAAGGACACAGTCTCTCCAGCCCATTAAAACAGACTTATAGAGCATAACCTCATCACAGGAGTAGCTATTCCATCACATTCATGGGTTCTGTCCACACTAAGAGAAGGGGACAATATAGGGCAGATACAAAAGGAAGTGGGACTCTTGGGGGCTGTAGCAGTTTGGCTCTCTCTAAGCCAAACTCAGCATATAAATGCATTGCCTTCCCTGGCACCGAGGGATTACTACCAAACACTGGCTGGTGATACAATTGAATAAAAGGGGGAGAAGGTAAAGACAAATGAGTTTATATGGCTAAGAGACTTCAAAGTGAGTTGGGAGGTTATCAGAGAGGTAATGCTTATGCATATCTCAGCAGGATCTCATAGATGGTCAAAGCAGATACTATCCCAAACAGTGGGGCTCCTGAGGGCTCTGGAGACACCCAGGTCCTACAGTCATGGCAGATAGCTCTAGAATTTGGTGCCTTGCCAGTGGGCCCTACTTTGGAGATTGTGCTCCCAAGTGTGGCAGAGTTGGACTCAGATGTGACTTCTCTACACATGCCTCTTCTGTCCCTTTTATTTGAAGCTATAGTTGGTGCTGGAGTTGATAGGTATACATCCAAGACACTTGAATCTCTGGGCTGTCCATGTGCCAACTGGGCCCTGAGCCTCAGCAGAGTTGCAACACCTACTCTCCAGTTCATTGGATTCACCCAGGACAACTAACAAGGAGGTGATGATGGACAACCACCACACCAAGGAATCGAGAGAGTCTACAACTGCAAGTGAGTCCCATCCGCCAGCCATATGGGATCGAAGTCCCCTCTCAATTAGAAGTGGAATGGACATCACCATCCCAGAATCCTCAGGATTGGGGAATAAAATATGGACCAGAGTAGACTTACTGGTATTCTACCATAGACTTATTGTGATTCCAGCAATGGAAGACATTATATCATTGATTTGGAGACAGTGGCCACTGGAGATGCTGAAGTCAAGGAGAGGGAAAATGAGGTGTAATATGGGGGCATTTTCAGGATTTGGAATTGACCTGAATGACATTGTGGTAACAGATACAGGCTTTTACATATACTGCCATAACCTACAGAATTGAGTGAGAGAGAGTGTAAACTACAATGTAAACTATAATCCATGCTTATAGTGGCAATGCTCCAAAATGTGTTCATCAATTGTAATGAATGTACCACACTAATGAAAGAAGTTGTTGATGTGGGGAAAAGTGGGAGGTCTGGGGAGTGGGGCATATGGGAATCCCTTATATTTTTTAATGTAACATTTTATGTAATCTAAGTATCTTTTAAAAATAAATAAAAAATATATTTTAAAAAAAGCCATTCCGATTGCTAAATAAATAATGGATTTAAATCTAATAGAATGAAAAAGTTTATTCCATATTGGAACTTTTCTTTAATAGACTTCCACTTGTTAATTTTTGGATTAGAATATTATTTAGAAGAATAAGAAATGGAGAATGAACTATAGACTAAAGTAGATGCATTGGTATTCTACTATAGACTTATTGTGATTCTAGCAATGGAAGAAATTATATCATTGACATAGAGGCAGGGGCCACTGGAGGGTCTGGGAGCAGGGAGAGAGAAAAAAAGGTATAATACAGGGGCATTTTTGGGACTTGGGAATTGTCCTGAATGAGATTGCAGTGACAGATATAGGGCATTATAAATCTTGCCATAACCTACAGAATTGGGTGGGAAAGAGTGTAAACTGCAGTGTAAACTTTAATCCATGCTTAGTGGCAATGCTCCAAAATGTGTTCCTCAATTGCAATGACTGTACCTCACTAATGAAGGATGTTGTTAATGTGGGAAAATGTAGGAGGTGTGGGGAGTGGGGCATATGGGAATCCCCCATATTTTTTATGGGACATTTGTATAATCTAAGTATGTTTAAAAAATTAAAAATAATAAATTTTTAAAAAAAGTATAATTCAGTGATTGGTTCAGGGATGATCTTCCATTGTAGTTAGTGGCAAAACAAAGATTGGTAGAATTGGTATTGTTGGTGGAGAAATAAAGAAATTCCTGTTAGATTGATTATGTTTTCAATAAAAGAACTGCATAAAATTAAAAAAACAAATAAATAAAAATTTTCTTAAAACAAACAAACAAACCAAAAATAGATATTGGATTATGTTTGTAAACTGGTCTGTCAGAGGTATCACTTTTAATTGATTAAATTATAATGAGGACTTTGATTGGGCCATGTCAGTAGGACGTTGAGTCCCCGCCTCTTGGTGGATAGGGACTCGCAGAGAAAAGACACGGCAAAGGACAGAGTTGGAGTTCTGATGTGGAGTTTTTGAGCTGGAGCCCTGGGAAATAAGGACACAGAGGAGCCTGGCTGTGAGGAAGGAGAGAAGGTCCTGGGAAAAGAGATGAGCCATTCGCCTGATAGTCTATAGCTGGCCTTGTGGAGAGAACAAGCAGCTGAGCCTGGAGAGAATTGAGCCCTAGGGAGAGAGGGAAATCCTAGAGAGCCTGACCATGGATCCTTAAGAGGAAGAGGAAGGCTGAACGTCGGCAGCCATCTTGCCCCGACACGTGGCAATAGACTTTGGTGAGGGAAGTAACTTATGCTTTATGGTCTGGTAACTGTAAACTTCTACCCCAAATAAATACCCTTTAAAAAATCCAACAGATTTCTGGTATTTTGCATCAGCACCCCTTTGGCTGACTAATACAGGGGCCATCTTAGAATTCTGTCTACCACAGATTTTTTTGAACATCTGCAATTATTAGTTCATTAATATTACCCATGACTCAGATATTCAGAATTCCTCTTGAAATTATACATAAACAAATGCAAATGGAAAAAATCCCAAAGTCAAATAAATAACAAAACAGTACTCCATCACAAAAGCGTGTAAAATTACAAGAATTCCTTTTTAACACACTGACACTTTAAGAGAACAATAATCTCAAAAACCACAAATTTGCCAAGTTATTCCCTAAACTGCTAAGGAGGTAAAAATTACCCTAATGAATGAGTTTGGGTTTTATAAAGAACAGCCAACTTGGAATAAATTGAATAACTGGTAGAGAGATGCAAAGTTCACATGTCACCTTTCTTTGTGTCTATTTCATTCATAAAGGGGCGGACCTCAATATATGAAAATATACCCTACTTTAAATGTGGCACCATTGTTTCAAAAGCTGGCCTAATTAATTAAAAATATTTAATTATCATGGAGAATCGCAAGTTCCTGAGCAGTACATATTTACATAAATTGGAAAAGACTTTCATAGCCAGCACTTTCATAGGGCCCTTGGTGGGACTAATGTCGACAGAATTTAATGTGGCAGTTTCGTATTTCAAGATTACACTTTTGGAGATGCATTCTCAGGTCTTTAATGTGGAAACTGCTAATATAACTGCCATTACATGGTAATGGGAGTTAAAGGCTGGGGCGTCTTCATGTAGAGATTGGAATATGTCTATTAGTCCCTCAAGGACAGACTTACAGAATGTTTGACTCTGATAATTGCATCCTGTGAAGACACTGGTTACTCTTCACTTTGTAAATGTCCTACCATAGATTTAACTGTGGATTTTCAGGCATTCCACTAAAAAGAAATTCCCAGTTATATCTCATTTGTATAGCACTGTTTTATATAGCTTTTTGCATAAATTAATCTCATGTAATCCTCACAACTGCACTCTGATATGGCAGGGAGGTGTTCCTAAACTCATTTTGGAGATGGGCCCAACAGCTTAGAGAGGTCATTTGACTTACTCATGAGCACACAGCCAGCGAAAGGCAGCCATTCCTCTGACCCTAGGCAGATCATCCTCGGCTCTGCCGCTCTCCTGCCTGCTATGTTAAAGGTCAGTCCTTTCTGAATTTTGTTTGTTGTGTGGCATTGAGGACGTTAGTACCAGAGGCCTCTTTTAAGGGGCTTTGTCTCTGGAACCGTCTCCCCTGGGTGTCTGCATCTTTTGCCTGTGTGCTTGGAGACAATCCTTGAGCAGGGAAAACAGTATTAACCAGGAGTTGTGATAAAATGCAGTTTTCAGGGGTGACTTGCAATTTAAATAGCTGAAAAATTCCATTTACTTCCAGCAGTGTATTCTGACTGCTCCCTCTGGCCCAGCTCAAAGGGAGCAGACAGTCATCTCCTACAGAAAGTAAATGGAGTTTTTATTTTTGCCTCCCAAGTGCCTCAGAATCAGTAATCTCGAGGCTGGCAATGGGTCTCAGTGAAGGCATCATCAGAAAGAACAGCAGACGTTTCTGACAGCAGTCAGCCACAGACCAAACTCACCCTCACTCTAATTCAGTGGTTTTGCAAGCAGTAGAAGTGAACCATTCAAGACCAGCCTTCCTATGTCCATGCCTTATATTTAAGCACCTGATTCGATGTGTCCAATCATCTGAAAGATAGTGGGTTTTCTTTAGTTTCAATGTCAATCTTTTAACTCTTCTTTTGTGGCTTTCTATGGAAATGCAGTTGGCTACCTTTGACTCCTCATCAATCAATTCTTCAAATACTGGAAGGAAATGAAGCCAGAATATTGGCACCCTGCCCAAATTCCCTTTCCCTAACCCCTGCACAAATCCTCAACTGCTGGGAGAAGGTGGCTCTTACAGCTGCCACTTCTCCAAAGACTTGCCCTGATAGGGTAAGAATGCCAGGCCCCTTGCCTCAAACTGGGAAAAACTCTGTGGTTGTATCTCATGCTTCTGAGCTCCCTGTGGGATCAGGCTCTATTCCAGCCGAGACCCATCCTGGCTTAGCTCCCTCTCCTGCCTCTCCTGCTTTCCTCCCTCTCTCCTGAGAGCCCTCCCTCTGTGAATCACATGCACCAAATCCCTCCCTCTCTCAGAGGTCCTGTGCACTCCTTCTCTAAGTTACAAAAGCCCATCTAGAGATTTAAGGCCTTGCTGTAAAGTAACATCCGTCCGAGAAAGGTAGTCCCACTTTCCCTCAGTAATTTAGATGTCATTTTCTTCTCAACCTTGGTTATCTGACACATGGCCCTGAATACAGAGAAGGCGTGTGGGAAACCAACCTAGAAATGAAAGGCAGCCTATACCTTTATTTACTTATTTATTTAAAGGGTTTTTTTTTTGGAGGTTTGGGAGCCTGACTGATACAATGCATGACCCCTCTCCCACGAGCTAAGCACGCGATACTGGTAAGCTCCGAACCTCTCCAACTCTGTTTCCTGCCTGTGCTGTGGGGCTCACACCACACATTTCACAGTATCACTGGAGAGGCAAATGGCATAAGACATTAAAAGGGTTGAATATTTATCAGGGCGTCAAAAAATGGAGCTTTTATTATTAAAGCCCTCTTGTAATGGGGAACTTGTGTCTTCAATGGATTACAGGCCAACCCCAGTGCTGAGTCTGGAGCAGATCCTTTGTCTTAACACAGAAAACAAAAACTGACCAGCTCCGAGTGAAGCAAAAATGAACTGTGATGCTGTCTCTCACCACACTGAGTTCCGTTTGGAGAGGAAGGAGACGGATTGCTAAAGTGAAGGAGAATGTGGGCTGCAGGTCTTCGGGCCCGTGAGGTGGGCATGGACAGTCGAGATGGAGAGGGCACTGTCCTGGGCTCCTGGAAGGAGCTGGGCCTCCTCATCCCACCAGCATGGGGCAGTGAATATGGGAGATGACATGTGTTAGCCTTTGTGAAATCTTGGGAGTATGTGCTTTATGGATGCTTATCTTCCTCTCTGTAATTATATGTGTTTGAAATATTTAAAAATAAAGAGGAAAATAAAAATAATTTCAAAGGACTAAATGAGAAAAATTAAACCCACATTGTGAAATGAACCAAGTATGATATAATTTATGTTCTTCTTAAATCAATATATGCATACCTGGTATGTGTGTGAATTGTATGCATATGGACAAATGGAAGGTTTGTGGCATCCCGGGAAGGTGGTTTATTTTGCTAGACTGGGAGCTTCCTGAAGAACCGTTTCATTTTGTTGCCCCTACCACCTACCAGAGTGCCTGGCACATAGCAACTGCTCAAAATCATCAAATATTTGTTAAATGAATGAATTAGAAATAATGGAAAGATGAAGGGTCTTGGATCTGATAATGTCAGGATTAAAATTTTGATTCTGTGGCTTACTGAATGCATCCCTGGGGGACAGGATCTAGTCTTTCCGAGCCTTAGTGTTCTCCTATATGAAATGGGAGTAATAATTCCTACATTTGCAAGGTTGTTGAGAATATATGCCCATATTTATACATTATAAATGTGTATATATACACTTCATATCATATATATGTATAGTCTATATATATAAACACCTATGTATATATATATTTCTGTTTGTACATATTCATCTAGCAAGTCAACTATGATAACTGTGACAATGATGATAAAGGAGTGACTTTGTTGATGCTTCCTATACTAGAAGGATTCCATTATTTGAGCAAGTTTATTTATTTCCAGACAACGTCTTCTAAGCAACCAACAGGTCTTAACTTCCCACTTGAGAAAAGAGCAGATGAGAAAGCTGTGCAGGTAGCAAGGTGACCCCTGTTATTAAATCAGCACAATAGGGTAGGCTCCCTCTCTCCTACCTATAACAGTTATAAAGAAAGGTGTAGACACCACCTGCCACGTTCTCTCAGAGGTAAAAGCTCTCGCTGCAGGGGATGGCTGAGCCTTCCTGAGCCAGGATGACACTTGAAATTGGCCATGAGCTGGGTGCTTAAATAGTTCCTCTCTAGCTTAGTTGTGATTTTTTTCTTCTTTTATTTATTTTTTCTTTTGCTGGCCAACTTTTCTCAGTCTGCAAAGGTCAGAGTCCCCTTGCCTTCATTCTCACCATTAGAGGTCCATACCTTTATTCTCGTCCTCATACCTCCCACCTCTTATTTACCCAAACTCCATATGTTCAGTGATAAAAATCGGTTGAGATGGCATTGAACAGAAAGATGAGCGGGCTGAGAAGAGGTCACGTGTGTCTTGTCCTGACTCCCTTTTGCTTTTGGTACTGTCTTCCTACCTGGGATCCACCTATGGTTTGACAAGGAGCTGCAGGGTGCTCTTTAACCTTTCTTGATTGTGTTCCCAGGGTGTGCCCATCACTCTCCTATGCATCCTGAGTGCTGAAGGCAGAGTGCTTTAGTCTGCTAGGCTGTTTAAAGCACATCCAATGAAATGGGTTGGGTTAAACGGTGAGAATTTATTAGCTTACAGTTTGAGGCTAAGAATATGTCCAAATCAAGGCATCATCAAGACCAGCTGCCAGCGATCCTTGGCTCCTCTGCCACATGGCAAGGCATGTGGTGGCATCTGCTGACCTCCCCCTTCTCTTCCATGTTTCATTGATTTTAGCTTCTTGCTTCCATGGCTTTCTCTCTCTGTCTTGTCTTGCTTCTTTTTATAAAGGATTCCAGTAATTGGATTAAGACCCATTCTGAATGAGGAGGGTTATATGTTAACTGAAGTAGTCTCATTGAAAGGTCCTACTTACAATGATGTTATACCCACAGGAAGGGATTAGATTTACGGTTTTCTCGAGTACATATGCTTTAAACCACCACGGGAGGGAGGAGTCTGGAATAAGAAGCCAGGATTTAAGGCACATAGCAACTTTCCTTCAAGGAGTTAGCTAAAGCCACCTACAAATGTTTTTATAAATGTGACAAAAGCATCTTGATCCACGTTCATTATAATGATCGCTATTGATTTGAAACACAATAATGAAGCCAAGGTGGACTTTAAGCAAACATACCTGAAATGCTCAGCCTTAGTGAACATTGCTTTTGGCCACAAGATAATGTACAGGGAGGACTTTGGTGAGAATTTTACATACAGCACCTTTCAATAATACATTCATCCAAGTGATTGTTCCCTATTCTCCCCCACTCCTTAAGAGGAATAACTGTATTCATTGATCCTCTGGTTCTTACTGATGTCCCAAGGATACTGGAAAAGAGGGTGCTAGGTCGGGACCCTTAGGCTAGAATTCACTGATGTCTAGAAAGTTCTATGGATGGTGTTCATGAAATTTCTGATTTTTATGCAAAATTTATATCTGTGCCTGTGTGGGCTTATCTTTTCTGGGGAAATTTCCCATACCTTTCAGCCAATTCCCAAAGTGGGAATGTTCAGAACCAGTGACCTGGAGAGCTAACAGAAATATCCAGAAAACTACATACAGGGTGTTTTATGCAAAAATCAGAGAGACAATATAAAACTCCCTTCTCCATGGCCTATGTCATTCTCACCTCTTGCCCAAAGATCAATGAAAAAATTGCACTCGGAGGTGATGTGGCACAACAAAGGCACAGTGACACACAGGCTGATACCAGTTTGCCTTCTGAATCTGTGTAGCCTCTGCAATACTAGCCACGAAGTGGTTGAAGAGGAACATGCCCCTGCCCACCCAACCCAGCCACCTTCCCCACACTTATACCATCAGGAAGGGGAATGCTGTGGGCTTACATAGGAAGTTTGATGGCTTCCATGTACACCCATAAATGTACACTCACAAGCGCACCCACAGATATTTATCCAGAGTGTGCAAAACCAAGAGAGGGTATTCTTTGTAAAGAAGGGCACATTCGCAAGGTTATATCTGAGTGCCCTGTATGTTACTTTTGACAAGTCCCCTAATGCCTCAGCCTCTGTTTCCTCATCTGTTCAATTTGGGTGAGTAATACTCACCCAACCTGGCTTTCAAGAATGCAGTAGTTAAGTGATGTAGTTACTGAAAAGCAGTATGAAAAAAAATGAAACCTAAAAGAACATGGAAAACTAGGTATTCTGGTCTTGATAGAAAGAATCTGATTGTTCTGAAAGGGCATCTCTGATCAAAATTGCAGGGTAGACCACTTCCAAGAAAAATAAACTAACAGGTAAACTGGGGCTTGAAAGTGAATTTGGAAGCCATGATCAAAATATTTCCTAGGCTGCTGTAAGAATTTGAAGATTATTGTGTGGGTCTGATACACCAGGAGGCCAACTTGTGTTATGGGTTTGAACCCAATTTAGGCTCAATGACCATTGTGAATGATCCAATTGATCTTTTGTATTTTGCTCTTAGCCCTGTGGACACCAATATGGCCACTCTGGGGCCTGGGCATCCCTGACCTTGAAGCCACTGGGGGCAACCACTCTTCTACATTAACCTTGTCAGTATGCGATTACTGACACACTGTTGTTAATGTGTGCATGCAACATGTAGAATGACATCTTTAATAATAATACAAAGGATATACTCTGCTAGATAGTACTTTATGTTATTTCAGTTATTTGTCACATAGACTCTTGAAGGCAAATATAATACATTTTCTGGAAATAGGTTGGCCCTGGTTGATACAATCAGATTAAAGTTTACTTTTCTCCCTACTGCCTTCAAATTCACTTAGTTGGATGTGCCTTTCCTTTCCCCTAATGGCATATCAGGAAGAGCCTATAGCTTCCTGGTCACTTTCAAGTATTAAAAAGTCCATTTCAATCTAAATCAAAATTTAATCTCGCATCCAACTTAAATTTTTTTCTCTCTTGCTGGTGCAGGCTTGTCCAGATGCTCAGGGTCCATCAGCAAGAAAATATAAGGGCTGCTGGTCAGTTCTTTTACACTCTGTGGTTCAACTGCTGCCCACTCACCTATTGCTGATGGATTTTCCACAGGTAGAGTAGTGGGAGGGATGGGGATCAGGTGGCAGAGGCTCTTTGTGGTGCTCTTGACTATAAAAGACCCTATAACTGGGAGGATCCATATATTGGCTCTTCCATGTGGCCCCTTTCATGTGGGGTCTTCACAATCCTGACTTGGCAATGGACCAGGCTAACTTCACGTAACCTCTCCTCAGTTCCTACCCCTTGGTGATACCCCACTTCTTGTGAGCAGATGAGCAGATGCGGCTACCTTCTGTGGCACTCACCTGGCCCTGGTGAAATGCACTCACATTTACTCTGCCATCATAAGCAGCTCTGACAAGCCTCTGCCCTCAGCCTTCTCCAGTAAGGTGCCAATCACTACTCCCTCCGCTCCCAATGCCAGAGGACATATTTTAAGATCTCCCCCAAACTCCATTTTGTTCCACCTTGGGGGCAGCTTGGGGCCAGTCTCTTCATCTCCATATCTCAGCAAGCATCCAGCCTGGGAGCAAGATGCCATTCTGCCCCCTTGCAGAAAATCCTCTCTCCAAGAGTGATTATGCTAGATTTTCTTCAAGTTCCTTGTGCGCAAATGGAAGCAAACCCATTCCTAACACTACAATGCTTTTTGAAAGAATTTCCTTCTCCCTGAAGAAACTTCTAGCCTTTTCATTAAACAAGCTGCTGGGACAGTTGAATTTGGTCACTGACTAGCAATTCTCAGGCTGCGGGAATACTTGACTACCTCCACTCTTCAGAATATTTGGCTACTTAGCATTATTCTCATCTTTGAAGTCTCAGCCAAAACCCTAAGGTCCCATTTAACATCTTGTAACAAAGGTAGTATAATCCCTCTACCAACAAGGAACTGAATCACAAAGAAATTCAGTGCAAAATGCTCAAGGTTCCTCAGTTCCTTAGGGTAAAAGTCAGATTTAAACCCTCACCTGTCCTACTCTGTTTTGGTTTCCTAGGCTGCTGAAAGCAGATACCATGAAATGGGCTGGCCTAAACAATGGGAATTTATTAGCTTACAGTTTGAGGCTGAGAAAATGTCAAATAAAGGCATCTTTAAGGTGATGCTTTCTTCCCAAAGACCAACTGCTGGTGATCCTTGGGTCCTCTGCCACGTGGCAAGGCACATGGGGCCATCTGCTGGCCTCCCCCTTCTCTTCTGGATTTCTTTGATTCCAGCTTCTTACTTCCATAGCTTTCTCTGTTTATCTTGCTTCCATTTATAAAGGATGCCAGTAAGAGGATTAAGATCCACCCTGAAAAGAGGGGGGGGGGGTGTCACACGTTAACTGAAATAACTTTCTCAAAAGGTCTTACTTACAATGTGTCCACATCCAAAGGAATGGATTACATTTAAGAAAATGTTTTTCTGGGGTACATGTAGCTTCAAACAACCACACACTTCCATGCGCATAGTCTTTCTCATGTTCTAGCGCATTCTCCTTAACTCAAGTCACCTAGGACAAGGAGGCGGGAAGGACACTTAATCCCATTTTACAAAGAAGTAAATAACAGCTCAGAAAGCTTTAAGACACTTGCGTAAGATCACTGGGTGTGTTATTCAGAGTCCTGACAGGAAACAGAGGACTCATTCAGAGGTGGCTACTTAAAAACTCGCTTAATAAAGGATTATTTTTAAAAGGGTAGGCAAGGTTAGGAAACCACAGGGATGGTGCGGTACTCCAGAGCTGGTGGCAGCCAGGCTATTACCCCTGGAACTTAAGGGATCATTTTTTGCCTCTTCCAGCTTCTGCTGCTTGCTGACAATCCTTGGTGTTTCTTGGCTTGTAGCCACCTAACTCTAGTCTCTGCCTCTTTCTTCATATGGCTTCCTCCCCTGTGTGTTTGTTTTCTCTTCTTGTAAGGATATCAGTCAGTAGATTAAGGCACACTCCAATCCATTATGACCTGATCTTAACTAATTACATCTGCAAAGACCCTATTTCCAAATAAGGTCACATTCTGAGATTACAGGTAGACATGGATTTTTGGGTAAAGGAGTCAACCCACAACAGGCAGTTAAGTGCAAATAAGATTGCAGGAAAGAAGAATTTATCCTGCTGCCTGGTCAGCTCCCTTTAGCTTGGCTTCTTGCAATCCCAGGGATTCTTTGCTCCTTAACATCAACCAAGAAGGGCCCAGTTCACAAAGCAACTGTACTTCCCATCACCCTCTGCCTTAGTTTGCCACAGGGTAGCCAGTGCAAGTGCCAGAAATGGGTTGGGTTTTATAATGGGGATTTTATTTGGGGTGAAACCTTCAGTTCCAAGGCTGTGAAGTGTCCAAGTCAAGGTATCATCAGGGATGCTTTCTCACCAAAATGGTTTCTGGTGATGCTGGCGTCCTGCCATGTGGCAATCAGGCATGTAACAGGGCTCGTCTCCTCAGCCTTGAGCTGCTCTGTGGGCCCAGCCCCTCAGGGGCCTCTTTCTGTACCTCATCTTCTGCTGATTCCAGACTCCAGGACTGCTCTCAGCCTTTGAGGGCTTCTCTGCCTTTCTACAGCTGTAGGTGAATCAGGAATCCTCTCTTTCTCCTTTCTGTCACGTGGCAAGATAAACTATGGCAGCTTCCTCTTTCTGTCTTTCTCTCTCTCTGTGTCTCCATTTATATAAGACCAGCAAGAGGGTGGAGACTCAATCTGAGTCATGCCTCACTGACACAGCCCAATCAAAAGGGTCTCACACCCACAGGAATGGATTAGTTAAAAAATATAATCTTTTTCTTTGTGGGATTCATAAAAGAACCTCAAACTGCCACACCTACTTCAAAAAAGACTTGCTATTCTTTTCATGAATGGTCCTCAGCCTCTTCTGTAAACTTTACTGGGGCCCCACTGTGTGCAGAGTGTAGACTTTTTAGGGGTATTCCAGAGGCTGAAAAGACAAAACCCTGAGGCATAAGAAAAATTATTCTGTTTTTCACTCATATTCAGAAGTAATGGAAAATTAAAAAATGAGTTTACATATACCCAACACCCAAATTCAACTATTATTATTAAGATGTTACCACAGTTGCTTCATCTATTCCTTTAAAAAGTATTTTTCTTCTCAGAAATATTTTAAAACAAATCTCAAACATCATGTGTTTTTAAAAAGATATGGGCATCTGTTTTAATGTAACCACATACACTCTAAATAAAATTAACAGTAATTCTTTGGAATGGAATAATAATGAGTCCAAAGTCAAATTATCCTGATTGTCCACACAGTGAGTTTTTTTTTTCTAATAGTTTCTGTATTTGAATCAGTATCCAAATAAGGTTTCACAGCATTTGGATACTATGCTGCACAGTAGAAGGCACTATGCTTGCCATTACACATATATTACCTTGTTGAAGCCACACAAAACTGCATGAAAAAGTTATTCTTGCCCTCATTAATTGAAAACTGAGTTTCAAAGACGTTAAGTTTAGGCTGCCTGAGGTTGTACAAATAGCAAATGATGGACTCCAGAGTCTGTGTTCTGAACAACTCGATGATTTTACACCTGGTTTCATTTCTTTTGAGCATATTCTCACATACCCACTCCTAGAGCTTTTGATTCTTGCTCCTTTAACAGGCTGTCTCAGAGTAATTCATACATTTAACATTAGAGCCGGTGTTGGGTAAAGGGCCAAAGAGGGAAGCTCCTTTTAGTGCCAACCTTACCAAAGGAGAAGGTAGGAAACAAGGCACCTAGAACAGGTGGCAGCAGGTAGCACATCCAGGAAGTCAATCTATTGAGACCCTTTCAATCGCAATTTATAAAAACAACCCAAACTAGTTTCAAGGAAAAGGCTTACTGGTTTGTTTGAGTAACAAAAGATGGAAAAGCCAGAAGAAGACTGACCTCAGGGGTCAGAGTCAAGGACTAGAGCTCTCTTGGGTCTTCTCTCATCTCTCAATTCTGCTTCTTCACCCGTGTTAGTTTCCTGTCCCGAGGCTGGCTGTCTCCCCGTGGCAGCAGGAAGCATGACCAGAGAAGAAAGAGAAGGTTTCCCTACCAGCTTGGGGTGGGTGAGGATCCAGGAAAGGACTCTGATAGGCTGGGCTTGGAACAATCTAGAGCCAAGGAGGGGCGGCCGTATTTATGGTCCACCTGCATCCTATGTCCAGCTGTGGCCAGGAAGTCAGGGTCTGTCACTTTAACAAAGGAATGAGTAGCATAGATGAGACCGTTTGGGGGCGCGTGGTCTGGGTAGTCACCCCAGTCTGTGTTTTGCATATATTCTAGGATGAATGACTGGCCACAGATGCCAGGGGCAGCCACAGGGTTGGCATTCAGGGCAGGCTCTGGAGTGACTAAAGGGGAAAGAAACAAATGTTTATTATGAGCCCCATCATATTGTGTGCAGATCTCATTTAATCTTTACCTCAGTGCCTCAGTGCTATGAACTAAAAAAAAAAAAAAAATTTTTTTTTAAAGAATAAGCTGAGGCTCACAGAATTAGAATTTGTATTAATTAACTAGGGCTGCTGTAACAAATGACGGCAAATTGATCCTCTCCCAGCTCTGGAGGCTGCAAGCCTGAAATCCAGTCAAGGTGTCGGCAGGGCCCTGCTCCCTCTGAAGGCTCCTGGGAGGAGTCCCGGGCTCCATCCAGTTTCTGGTGGCCCAGGCTTTCCTTGGCTTGCATCTGCATCGCTCCAATCTCTGCTTCTGTCTGCATGTGGCATTTTCCCCTCTGTGTCTCTCTGTGTCCTTTCCTCTCCCTATAAGGACATTAGTCATTGGATTTAGGGCCTACCTCAATCCAGTATTAGCCTCTTAACGATTACGTCTGTGAAGTTCCAATTTCCAAATCAGGCCACATTCCGAGCTTGCGGGTGGACCTGGGTTTTTTTGGGGTGGGGTGGGGCACTAGTTAACCCACTACAGAGGTTACATGATTTGCCCAGCATCCCAGGTATTCACAGGGGAGTCGGGCTTTGAATCCAGGTGTTTGTGTCGCCAAGGCCCATACTCTTCTGGACCAGGGATCTTTCAGTGCCGGAGGGAATGAGCATAGAAGGATAACACTCAGTTACAGAAATTCTGTACATAAAGTAGGTGATTCTTCCCAGAAATGAGCAAGGCCCTCTTTATGCTATGAGTGCCCTGCCAGAGTAGAATAAACATCGAGGCTGATGCATTGCTGAAAAATTTTGCTTTTCATCAGACAAACTCAAATTGAGGGACATACTACAAATGCCCAACCTGTACACCTCAAAACTGTCAAAGTCATGAAAAATAAGCAAGGCTGAGAATCTGTCATAGACCAGAGGAAAACGGGGGAACAGGGCAACTGACTGCAGTGTGGTGTCTTCAGTTGGATTCTGGGGCAGAGGAAGGACTCAGTTGGATACACTGGTGAAATCCAAATTAAGTCTGGAGTTTAGGGAGTAGTAATGCACCACTGCTGGTTTCTTAGTTGTGATGAATGTACCTTGGTGATGGAAGATGTCAACAATAGGGGGTCTTCCCCTATTGGGAACTCTGTCTTATCTTTACAGCTTTTCTATAAATCTAAAATTATTCCAAAATAAAAATTTTATTAAAACAAAATTTTTTTTCTGAATAAAAATATGATCACTGGCAGAGCCTGGGGCAAACCTGCAGGTGGGTGCTGACTATTGACTCTGGCTAAGGAACCTCAGCAGCACCCAACTCAGAGAATGACACAAGTGAGTGAAAGGAATAAAACCCTAAAATGAAATCTCAGGAATTTGAAGCAATTGGTAATGGTTATTCCTTTGCTCAGATTTCAAATTCCACGCAAGCAAACTTTTCCTCTAAGGATGCCCTGTTACCATGTTCACAGCGCAGATGATGGAGTCTCTAAAGCTAAGTTACTCCTGTGTTGCGTTTGAATCTAGGGTTATACTCCAAACAGCTTTTGAAGATGTGTAGCCTTGAAGACATTATCCTAGCTCCCCTCGAGTGCTGCTTGTCTCAGCTTCCATCTACGGCTTCTCTTAGTGTTCTTGATTTGGAAACAGCAAAGGCCAGAGAGAAGCTTGCTAATTTCGAATGGTGCCTGTTCTCAAATGTATTGCTTAGAAGACTCACTGAACAATGAAGAATGGCTTCCCTATTGCAGTCTTCACAGATGATCAAGCCGCACAGCCCGTTGGGTGTATTATGGCTCCCTACTCCTTCAAGGCTGTGGGAGTTTTCACTTGTGTGTTCCTTGGCCAGCTACAGGAGGTGAGTTGAGAAGAGAAACTAGTGTGGCGGCTTAGGAGAGTAAGCTCTGATTAACTGAGAGGAGAGGTGAAATTCTGGGAGTGTGTCCAATTGAGCCTCTTCTTTTCAGGGTAGATCAGAGGGTTTCATGTAAAGGCTTGTGGACTCACAAACTTCAGAACTGGAAGTAGGGTGACCAACCATCCTGGACTGACCAGGACTGAAGAATTTCTTAGGACATGGGACTTTCAGAGCTAAAATTGGGAACGGTCCAGGCAATCAAGCATGGCTGGTCACACTAGTTAGAAGGAGCCAAAGCTAGAAAAGCAGTCAAAAATGTTCAAGCATGGCGAACGTGTTTTCAGGAAGTAGTGGGTGTAACTTACAGAGACGCACGTGGGCCAGGCAGTGAGAAGAGGAGGCAAATCTAGCAAATTTGCAGTCAGAACATCTGCGTACAAATCCCAGATCCCTAACAGCAAAAGACTTGCATAAACTGTCTTTTTTATTTCAGTTTCTTTATCTACAAAATGGGGATACTATTTGGAACTCCCTCGTAGGTTTGTTGTGAGGATAAATCTCCATAGCATCCGAAAAGTTCTTAGTATTCTGCTTGGCACATAGGGCGTACAAAATAAATAGTACCTTCTATTATTTCTATTGATACTATTAATACCGTGGGCTCTGCTACTTACCGGCTACGTGGCCCTGGTAGTTGCAGCTTCCTCATCTATAAAATGGAAATAATGATACTTACCTTACCGAGGCGTTCGGAGAATTCAGTGAGATAAAGCAAATATGTAATAAATGGAGGCTGCTCTCTCAATTCCTGAAGGACTCAGGGCTCAATTTCCTGTTCCATCTTTAACCCACTAGCAGGCTAGAGGAACAACGGGATTTTTAGACTGCTTCTTAATCTTGGCCACCCCATTACTAGGGTTTTCATTTAGAGGCTTTTCCTTTAAAGAGGGCTGTGATATCCTTGGAAGGCTGGGAACAGACTCCGGAGGCAGTTACCCAAAGGAACGTCAGTCATGTTTTGACCAATGGAATAGTCACTGGAATAATCATCAGTCTCTTTAGTTATTCATTCTAAAACTCGTATGTTGCTTGTGTCCTCATTTTTCAGTTCTAGTTCCCTTCCAAGCATATGTACTGACAGACAATCATTACTGAACTGTGTGGAACACTGAAGATGATTTTCCGGGACAGTGGAGTGGAAGCTGTATACCTCCATTCACTACAAGCTCCTTCAGAGTGGTGTTTCCCTTCCCCGGCGCCCCTGTCTTGCCGGTGCTGTTCTTGACACTCCGCACTTGCAGTCCTGTGGCAGAGACTCTTATGTGTTCCTCAGAAGCGGTGTCTCTCCTGTTCTTGGGCACATAGCTAGACTATACTTCCCAGTTTCCTTTGCAGTTAGGTGTAGACACGTGACTGAGTTGTAGCCAATAGAATATGGGTAGAAACCACAGGTCCCACTTCCTGATGGCCTGGCCCATTAGAACCTCCAGGGACAATCCTCTCTCATTTCCTCCCCCTGCTGGTTGGAAGTTGAAGTTCAGGGACGGTTGATGGTATTGAGGCCTCCATCAGCCTGTGAATGACTGTGAGGAGCACAGCTAATCCTAACTCTAACCACGCCCTTGCCTCTTGCCATCAGATTCATCTTTTGGTGGCTTACATGACTAAGAAATAAACTTTACATGAGTGAGAATTAAATTTTATGTGAGTGAAAAATACTCTTTTATTGTATTAAGTCAATGACATTTTGAGGTTTATCTGAGCAGCTGACCTTACATAAACTACTCTAGCCACCCTTCTTTCTTTCACCCTTCCTGATCTTCTGCTCCTCCACATCTCTCTCCCTTTAATTATGATGAGCACCATAGGTCTCAGGCTGCTGTTTCCATTCTTGTACCCCAAAAACCATTGTAGTGCTCAACAAAGAACCCTTCAGTTACAAAGAACCACCCTGATAAAAGGAGGCATACATTAAATTATATTTATTTTTTGTGACATCATTCTTTCATTCACAGATAGCCACTGATATCTTCTATGACCTCTGCCCTTCCCTAGGCACTGGAGATAGAGTGATGAAAGTCAACTGCTGCCTTCAGTAGCTCATTGTGTAGTACAAAAACAAAGAACAAAAATACAGTTGAGAAGGCACAGGCTAGAGATAAACATAGTGTATTAGTCAGCCAAAGGGGTGTTGACACAAAGTGCCAGAAATCTGTTGGCTTTTATAAAGGGTATTTATTTGGGGTAGAAGCTTATAGTCACAAAGCCATAAAAGAGTAAGTTACTTCCCTCACCAAAGTCTGTTACCATGTGTTGGAGCAAGATGGCTGCCAGTCTTTGTGAGTGTTCAGCCTTCCTCTCCCTCCTAAGGCTCTGTGGTCCCAGCTTCTTCGGATTTCAGCTGTAGGCTTTAGGGCTCATCTCTTTCCCCAGAGCTTGTTTCTTCCTGGGCCCAGCTGCAGCTATAGGCTATCAAGCTCATCTCTCTTCCCAGGGCTTCTGCAGTCTTATGAGCTGTCTCTCTTCCTCTGTGTTCTTCTTCTCTGTGTGTTTACTTCCATGTAAGAGTTTGTTTTATCCCCACCAAGGGGATGGGGACTCAAACCTGCACACCTAATGATATGGGCAAATAAAAGCCCTAATCTTGATTTAATAAAGTAAAAGTGAAACCTCTGAATCTAATACAATCTAATAGACACAGAGGAATAGACCAGTTTATAAACACAATCCAATATCTATTTTTTAAATTCATAAACAATACTAAACTTCCACACATAAGATTTCATGGAAGGCAGTGGAGAGATATTTAATTCAATCTGGACCTGAATCAGGGAAGTTTTCCTAAAGAAGAATCTGACTTGATTCTTAAAGAATGAGTAAAACCAGGCAAGGGGTAGAGAATGGGTATTCTTGTGAAAGAATTGTGAGTCGGGGCAGTGGGATGGCCAGGCTTTCCTGGAAATGGCAATTATTTTAGGCCAGGCCAGAGTGAAGGTAATATGCATGGGGTGTGGGTGTGGTGGGAGAGGAGGCTGGAGATTCCAGCAGGGACCAGATCCTGAAGGACGTCTTGTTGAAGGTTAGTGTGCATCTGATGCCATCTGTTCCTGCATCCTTATTGACATACTGTGTCACAATTTCCCTGGTCACCACATTGGAAATCATTCCCCTTCCCCACATCTGCTCTCTCTGTGTGCGAAGTGATGTGGAGGAGATGTCAATGTGTTGACAATCGCTCTGAAATGGCACTGTTCTGGGTGTTCCTAAGGTCAGCCTCACTAGATATGAGTTTGGTGAGGCGATTTCATGACGAAAAGACCGTAGTATAGTACTGGGTACAGAACATTAAAAAGTTCCTTCTTTCTGGGGGGGCCAGAAGCCTTCTAATCTTCAGCTACACATCATTGTTGTGTTTTGTCTTGCATATTCATATGGCCCTTTACTGCTGTTTATGGTGGCTTTTACTTAGACGATTTCATTTTATCCTCCCTACTGACTCTTACGATTGGCAGAATGAACTTCCTTACCTTCTTCATATAGGTAAAGGGCCTGAGGTCTAGAGAGTTGAAATACTTTGTCCTCATCATTTGTAAGTGGCTGGACCAGGACCAGAATTTCAGTTAACAAATATTTTCTAGGTCTTCATCCTAGATGAAGCCTATTATCCTCAAAGGGTTCTTGTGAGAATCAAATGAGGTGATATATATGAGCCACTTAGCACAAATTACTAAATTTATGCTAAGTATTATTATTAATTTGGTCTTTCTTTCCTTTTATTATGAAAAAATTTAAATATATTCAAAAGTTAAACTACTAATCAAGGATGTCAGTAAAAGGGGTAACTGTGTGTGGGTGTATGTATGGGGGTTATATGGGAATTCCCTATACTTTTGGTGCAATTTTCCTGTAAATGTAAAGCTAAAACTTTTCTAAAAATAAAGCTAAAAAACAAAAAAATAAAAATAAAAAACCAAAAAGTAGTTCAATTTTGTTTAATCTCTACCCCACTCTTTTCCCTCCCTTGTATTATCTTGAAACAAATTTCTAGCATTATAAATTACCTTTAAAAGATAATATTCTTTAAAAAAAAATACTAACCACTCTACCATTATCACACCCCCTAAAAACATCAATTGAATAATATCTTTCCCAATGACGTCCACACGCTCATCCCCCAGACCTGTAAGTATTGATGTTATGTGGCAGAAGGGAACTAAGGCAGCAGGTGGAATGAAGTTTGCTAATCAGCTGACTTTAAAGTAGGAAGGTTAGCTGGATTATCCAGGTGGGCCCAATGTAATCACAAGGGTCCTTCAAGGTAGAAGACTGAGACAGACCAAGAAAACGAGAGAGCCTACAACTGCAAGCAAGAGAGTCCCATCCATCGGCTGTATGGGATCGAAGTCCCCTCTCAATTAGAGTGGAGTGGGCGTCACCATCCCACAATCCTCAGGATTGGGGAATGAACTATGGGCTAGAGTGGACTTACTGGTATTCTACTATAGACTTACTGTGATTCTAGCAGTGGAAGAAATTACAGCATTGATGTGGAGGCAGTGGCCACTGGAGGCTCTGGGGGCAGGGGGAGGGAAAGACAGGTGTAATATGGTTTTTTTGGGGGACTTGGGAATCGTCCTGAATGACACTGCAATGACAGATATAGGCCATTATATATCTTCCCATAACGTGCAGAACTGTGTGGGAGAGAGTGTAAACTACAATGTGAACCATGGTCCATGCTCAGTGGCAATGCCCCAGGATGCGTTTATCAATTGCAATGAATGTGCCACACTAAGGAAGGATGTTGATTATGTGGGAGGGTGTGGGAGGTGTGGGGAGCGGGGTATATGGGAATCCCTATATTTTTTATGTAACATATATGTAATCTAAGTATCTTTAAAAAATAAAAAAAATATATTAAAATAAAAAGAAGTCAGACAGAGAAGTGGTGCTGTGAGAAGGACTTAAGCTTTGAAGATGAAGAAAGGGAACCATGAACCAAGGAATGCAGGCAGCCAACAGAGGCTGGAAAAGGCAAGGACAGATTCTCCACTAGAACCTCCAGAAGGAATATGATCCTGCCAATACCTGGATATTAGTCTAGTGATAGACATTTACTCTCTTATAGGTCTAGAGGTGAGAAGTCTAAAATTAAGGTGTCAGCAAGGCCGTGTTCCTTCTGGAGGCTCTGGGCGAGAATCGATCCCCCTGCCTTTCCCAGCTCCTAGAGGCTGCCTGCATTCCTTGGCTCCTGGCCTCTACTTGCCTCACTCTGTCCTGTTTCCATAGTCACATTTCCTACTACTGACTCCAAGCCTCCTTCCACCCTTTATAAGAACCCACGTAATTACATTACACCTGCTCAATAATCCAGGATAATCTCCCCATCTCAAGATCTTTAACTTCAACCCATCTGCAAAGTTCCTTTTTCCGTATAAGGAAACATATTCACAAGTTTTGGGGATCAGGACATGGACATTTTTGGGGGCTATTATTCAGCCTACCACACACTACCAACAACAGTGTAGAAATTAAAAGTCAGTCCTTAGAGTGGGGAAAAGGATGTCGTCGCTAAGTACCTGTTTTCCAGCCTTAATTACCCCCAAAGGAAGACTAGGTATCTGCTCAGGACTCCAGGAAAGCAGAGGCACATGCGTGCGTGACAGACACACGCTCACACACACACACAGATGCAGCTGGACACGTGCAGTCACAGAAACTTCAATAAGTAATCCTGGATGTTACAAACAGGAAATCTTCTAATTTCAGCACACCGGTAATTTTCATAGTTTACAGTTTACCAAAGAGGATAGGGAACAGGCACCACGAACGTCTCTGCAATTAGGGTCTCTAAACGTCTAAAGGGAAGTGCTCAGGCTACACACCTATCAACACTTGGAGCTACTCACTTTCCAAGGCTCTCCAAGAGTCCTCCCAGCTCTGACGAAGGCAAAGGTACAGGCAGGACTCAGTCCCTGCCTGACCATCTGCTGTTGATCTCTGCTCGGCGCCCCCAGCCTAAAAACACTCTGACTTGCAACATTTTTGAGCTAGAGGCCTGTCAAGTGCGCGCAGATCATCTCTACCATTTGATGGAGGAGGAAACCAATCCTCAGAGAGAGGAGTGAAGCTCAGGCTCTCGAGGCCGCTCACCTGAGAGAAGGGACCCACAGCCACAACCTGGGCTTCTTTCCACTGCCCTGCACCTGGCCCTTCCCTTTTACCGTTCTGCATTTGTTGAGGAAACAGGTGGGCGGACGTGCAAGGACTGCAAACTCATGCTAATGTTTGAATATTAAAATTTAATATTGTAATTTTAGCCTAAAACAAAGCCAAATTTAAAAGGTACATCTGCTCTGAAAAATTGAATAATGCATTTCTGGCCCCAATACACATGATTCTGAATAATTTGCTCCTGTGGATTTATGCCTGTTGGCAGGGCTGGCATGGGCAGGCAGGCAGCAGGACTTCGGGGGCCTCTCTCTTTCTGGGGTGTTTCTTCCTTCTCTCTCATTCCATCTGCTTGCTGGCCTCAGGCATCTCTGCTTTTTTAAGGCCACCTTTTCTCCCATCAGAACCGACTTGTGCTGTGTTCCCCTGGTGACCAGCCAAACTGATGGGAAAGAGAACCCGACTTGGTGTCCTGCGACTTCAGTGCCTTTCTCAGTCCCACCGCGGTCTGCCTGGGTGAACTGGGGCAGGGCCTCGCCTCTTTCCAAGCCTCCACGTGTTTTTAAATTAGGGGAAACCATATTGCCTTGTGCTGTCCAAGACTCTCAGTACTTGTTAATGTTCCTACTTCTGTTCACCAGAAAGAGAATACACACACCTTATTCTATTATTAAAAAAAGCAAAGCAAAGGCCTCCCTCCCCCGTTTGCTCTTGGAAACATTTGTTTCAATAAAGCCTCATATATAAAAACAAACAAAACTAAAATATAAAAGACAGCAGAGTGGTTGAGTGCAGATGGGATCCCACAGGCCCCTCTCCCTCCTTCCCAATATTTCCGCATCTACTGGTAACTGTCAGGCACAGTTTCCTGCATTGTTTCTCTAATAGGACAAGGCAACTGCATGGTGGTTTGACTTTATACTAGAAATAATAATAACATTGTGTTGTTTTCTTATAAAAGGAATACATGGACTACATTATGAAAACGTAATACCAAAGTCATATATCTGTGAAAATAAAAGTCACAAAGTTGTGAATATCATTCCATATTTTTTCAATAAAAACCTGTTTTGATTTGTTTTTTAGTAAAAAGAGATCATACAGTAAGTGCCATTTGATAACATCTCCACATTCCCCATATTAACAATGTACCTTGGACATATTTCTATGTTAACACATTCTTTTCTAATATATATCTATATATGTTTTATTGTGGTAGCATAAAACTTTCTACATTAACCATTTTTAGTGTACAGTTCAGTTGTATTAACTGCATTCACAATCTCACGCTACCATCACCTCTGTACAGTACCAAAACACTTTTATTGCCCCAAATAGAAACTCTGCTCATTAAGCAATATCTCCCCATGCCTCCATTTCCCCAGCCCCTTGTAAACTCTAATCTGCCTGTGTGACTTTGTTTAGTCTAGATATGTCATATAAGTGAAACCACATTTGTCCTTTTGTGCCTGGCTTATTTCACTTAGCATAGAGTTTTCAGGTTTCATCCTGTATGTATCAGAACTCCATTCCTTTTTACGGCTGAATGATATTCCATCGTATATATACACCAACCACGTTTTGTTTATTCATTCATCTGTTTGTTTCTACCTTTTGGCTATTTTGGCACACAAATATCTCTTTGAGTCCCTCTTCAATTTTTTGGCGTAGATAACCAGAATCTGTATTATTTTTAACAGCTCTATGTTTTTTTGCTATTGTTGTCTTTGCATGAATAAACCATAATTTATTTAGCTGCTCATTATTGATGGGCTTTTAACTTCTACTCAGCTTTTGAGTTAGTCTATTATTATTAAAACCAACGCTTTGATTAACATCCCAAATCTTTGAACATCTCCCTGCTCAGATTAGATAACTGATATGATCATTAAGCTGAGATGGTAGGTGATAAAAGGGATAACTCATTCACAGAGCTCTGTTCACAATATTAAAGGGAGCTATGCAAGTATTTATAAATGTATCTGGAGATACTTAGTACACCTGTGCCTCAAATCAGTTGCCAAACTGTTTCTGAAAAAATTTATCTAGCAGGACATTCCAAAATAATTGGAAGAGGAAACATAATAATTAGAATTCTGAATAAGGTGTAAATGCTTGATAGAGGAATCTGGAGAGGAATTTTGATTGGAGGGAAAAAATGCCTGAGGAAGCATGCAGTATGTAGAGGCCAAAAGAGAAACAGCTGTTCTCTTTCCTTTAGCATGAAGGAGGCTCCTACCCAGAAAGTGTTGCAAAAAATCAAAGATTCCTTAAGTAAAGAGCCAGTGCTTTTGTCTTTTTTGAGCTTAATCCTAGAGCTTCAGCTGATTTTGCTGTGTAGCCTTAGGCAAGTCAATTACTGTCTCTGGGCTGAGTTTTCTAACTTTGTAAAATAAGGAGACTGGGTTAGAAAATGAAGAAGGTCCTTCTTAGATTCTATTAAAAAAAAGTCCTAGGTCTTCTAACATTTCACCGACTTTGTTAGAAAGAAAACGAACAACTAATAAGGAGTTAGATAGATGCCAGGAGCTTAAAGTTCCAGCAGACAGAGCTTCATCAAACTTTATTAAGCATCTGCTTCCACCTCTGCTTTATTCCTATCACTCATGCTCTCCCTTTTGAGTCTTGTCAATTTACTATGCAGATCCACTGATTAATTTTGTCTGAAAAGCAAATGGAAAATCTCTATGTCATCTGATATACTTTCACTTTGATGGATGAGGCTGAAGTTCCAAAGAGAGTGTTAGGCAGGAAAATCCAGCTCTTTTAAACTAATTACTGCGTATCTGATTTATTTCCCTCTTAGTACTCTTTATTTTGTTTTTATTCAAAATATAAATTGCTCCCTGAGTTGGGAGATTAATGGCTTTCTTCTACTTTAGCAACAGATCATTTGTGAGCCCAGGTTATAAATAGGAGGTTAGAATCCATGACTCATTGTGTTTTCCATTTTCATACAGGATGCCCCCCGAGATTAACTGTGGTTACTTTTTTTTTCAAGTTAGAGACATTAATGTCTAATTACTTGCTGCCTGCTTTGTTGGACGTTTTTCTTTTCAGGAAAATGTAATGGTTTTCCTTTATGTCTTACTCAGAAAATTTTATCTTTCAATAAACTAGCATTTTAAACATCATGGGGCAATGGCTTGATTGATTGTGTTTTCAATTGATTGATTGATTGACTCATTTAACAAATATACCTATGTTGGGTACTTATACTTATTCTGTACAAGGGGATGTGCATGTTTAGTTTTTTGGATGCAGTTTCTGATATTGACAGAGGTAAGGAATTGCTTCCTAGGTTGATTTGTTGCATGTTTTGAGTTTACTCACTCTATCCATTCAACATCCACCATATTTGCAGATCCTGCTGGGGTTTTACACCAGTATGGTGCATTTGACATTCATTCATTCATTCATTCAGCAACAACTGCAAAACATAAGCCCTACTAGAGTCACTCTCAAATTAGACCATGAGATGTGGGTAGAGAGAGGCAAACAATTATGAAGGGCTTTGATGACACAAGTCATAATTTAGTGTCTGAGTTTTTTTTCCCCCTTTATTTGCATTTTAATATTCCTTCCCAGCTGACTGGGGACAAGTTACTTAGCCTCTCCATGCCTCAGTTTCCTCATGTATTAATGGTGTATCCATCAGTGTCCAGTCAAGAAAACAGAATCCACTGCAGGTAATTCCAGAAGACACAGATTTAACGCAGGTGATTGGTGCAAGCTTTGAAAGGGGTGGAAGAGTGGAAGGGACAAGGGAATGGCTCAGAGATGAGGAAGCTGATACCATCTGCCTTAGTCTCCTGGGGCTGCCATGACAAACGGCCACACACTTGGTGGCTTTAAGCAGCAGAAACTTATTTTCTCACTGTTCAGGAGGCCAGGGGTCTGAACGCAAATGGTCAGCAGGGCCATGCTCTCTCCAATGGCTGTACGGGAGGGATCCGTCTTTGCCTCTTCAGAGTTTCTGGTGGTGGCTGGCCACCTGTTGGCATTCCTGGACTTGTAACTGCTTAGTCCCAATCTCTGCCTCCGTCTTCACGTGGCCTTCTCCCCTGTATGTATCAGTGTGTCCTCTCCTTTCTGTGGGCACCAGTCTGCACATGTGGTCATATGCAGAGGAACTGGAGGTTAAGACTTCAACATATCTTTCTGGAGGACGCACATCAGTCCATAACCCACCCTTTGTCAGGAACCCAGCTCACTTGCACTGCTGATTGGCAGGAGGCCCTAATGCTGCTATTGCTAAGGAGGCCCTGGCAGCCGAGCAGAAACCCTGAAAAGGTGCTCCTCTGACACTGCTACCCCTGGGGGAAGCGTCAGTAGACACAGAGTGAAAAACCAAAAACAATACAGAAAAGCCTCCCTTCCTCCAGCTTTCCCGTCTCTCCCCAGTGCCTCCCATTGGCAGAGCCCACCCTTAGCCAGCTGACAAAGGAGCCTGGGAAATGTAGTTTGCAGTTTCCCACACCCTCTGCAGTGTAAAGGAGAACATAGGTGGGCAGGAATGGAGCCGACAGCTAACAGACAAATAACCAGCACAAATGGAAATGATAACGATACTTACCTTATATGGTTCCTGTAAGCTAATGAGCTGAGGTACGTAAGGCCCTTTAGGACAATGCCTGGTACCTAGCAAGCAGGTGCTGTTAGCTAATATTACTATTATCTGGTGGGCTCTAGGGAGTCTGGGAAGGCTGTATAAGCAGAGTAGTGACAGGATCAGATTTATATTTTAGAAAGCCCTTCCGGGGGCCATGTAGGAATATGAACCTTATGGGGGAGGTGGAGACTAGAGGCAGGGACCAGCTAGATCTGTGCAATAGAGATGGAGAAGAAGGAATTGATTACAGGAATATTTAAGTAATAGAATTATCTGGACTTAGTGGTTGATAGGAAGATCAGAAATCAGGGGCAGTTCCAGGATGCTTCCAAACTTTGGATAAGGGTGATGGTATGCCTAGTGGGTGGTCTCATTATTCATCTTGATATCGTCAGGTCATGGATAAAGTCTGTCATATTAACCATTGACTCCCTGCACCGAGAGCAGTGCTTGATTAATATTTAGTGAATGAATGAACCAATGAATAAATAGTCTAATTCTATCTTTTTATTAGAGAAATTGAAGCATGGATACAATAGATCACTTTCTCAGGGTTCCATGGCTAATAAGTAGGAAAGTCAGACAACTGGGTTTTCTTACATCCATTGTACCTTGCAATGACCAGTACCCAGGCAACAAAATAAACAGAAACCTTGGTCCCCGACAACTGTTATCTTGGAATAGTTAAACTAGAGACCAGATTCCTCTTTTTTTTTTTAAGAGAGAAATTAGGACAGGGAGTCCCCTAGGCACATTGTATCTTCATAAGCAACCACGATGGCCATGGCTGCTAATATTTGTATAGGAAACTTTTCAGAAAAGAAACGGAGATCAGTTCCATTAATTAAACAAGATTTTGTTATTGATTCACAGGAATCTGTGCTAGGAGCTGGGATGTGCCTTCCCGTGAGATATGCCCCTGCCCTGAAGGAATTTGCTATACGGGACAGAATTTTGAAAGTGTATGTTTCAGTAGCTTTTCTAGATTTGAAAATGTGGAACATTGGAAGACAGTAAGAAAACCTCCTTTGCAGCACCATGGTGATCTCAAAACGGGTGCTGGAGCTTCTGGGATTTCTGTGCAAACAGCACAGCCCAGGTCAGAATGTGCATGAGGCCAGCCCAGGCACCAGGACGGCTCTACCGAAATCTCCAAAGTGAGGTCGACGGCTCTCCTGCATTTGTGTCACAGGGATGAGTGGTGGAAGGGAGGTTCCTGGCCGCCCCCCCGCCAAGACCTGGTGATACAGAGCCTCTGGGGTAGGGTCCTCCTGCAAGGACTTGCCAGAGAAATGCTTGCTCTGGCCTCATCAAGCCAGCCCTTCCATCAGCCACACTCTGACCTGATATTTCCTGTAAGGCAAAGGTGGTCTCCTCTCCTTTAACCCTTATTCTTTCCTTTGAGCCCTCCTCATAGATTAGATTTATCTTTATACTTGAGTGCTTACCCACTATGCTTCCTTCCCTTTATGATGACACAGGTCATGGCAAATCTAAATTCCTCATCTCCCAAGGTGCATAGAACTATTTTCAAATTCCTGAATGTGCTTTGTCTTCTCTTGCCTCTAAGCATTTCCACATCTAATCCCCACTTGCCCAATCCCTCCATTTCCTGGTAGATCTTTTAATCATCTTCCAAAACAGCTAACATATATTCTTTGCCAGGACCTTTCGGGACTTCTCATATTGACACAGGTTCTCTGTGCTTCCACTTATCTGAACACTTCTCTCATATTGTAGCTTTCTCCTTGCTTCTCTGCCTCTTCCATCTCTTACACTCAGCTCTAAATTCCCATGAAGGTGGTCAACTGGGCCTGATTATCCTGGTCTCCCAGGATTCCGGTCTGTAAAGCAAATATGCACTGAGTTAAATGCTGGCAGAGTTGAGCAGCTGATTCCATGTCCTGTCCCCTGGCACCTGAGCTTGGTCCCGTGCTCTGGAGAAAGCAGCAGCTTGAAAACACTTGCTACATCTGGGCAATGTGTCCTAGAGATGGGTGAGCCTTGTAGAACTTTGTACCCAGAGTGATTGTTCCTTTTTGAACAGGGTCTTAGGGATGGAGGAGTACATTTCCACCATGCCTCCATGCCCTCTCCTCTCTCATGGCTCCAGGAAGTGGTAATAAGCTTTCCCCTTCTCTTAGTCATCATGGAGGATACACTTCTCTACCCTTCTTTCTCAGAGATAGAGGGCAGTCTCTAAAACACCCAGCCATTTGTTTTCCAGGATTTGGAGAATTTATTAGCTCGGAAAAGCACTGGGACAATGTTAAGTGTTATTAATGACACAATTAACAGTTTCTTCCTGCAGGGCATGGGTGGTTCCTGGCTCCCTTGCAGGCTTTTAAAGGTGGACCCTGTTCTTCCCATTTTCACTCTCACAGGCGCTGCTTGGTGTCCTGGGGCTCTGCTGACTGGCCACTCCCAGCCCAGGCTTGTTGCTAGGGGTTCCCTCATACCACGATGGGGCTGGGTTCCAGGCTCCTGCCTACCCTGCAGCAGAGAAGTGGAGGAACCTGGGTGTATCTTCTTAGCAAGACAGGGAAAACCTAAGGTGCAAAGCAGAAGCAGAAGTGGTGTGGATTCAGCACACATCATGCCCCAGGAACTACGGGGGGTGCTTTTTACACTTTATCTCACTTAATTTAATCCTCATTGCAGCTCTGTAAGGTAGACATTGCTATCGCCGTTTGTTATATGCTGTCTATACAGACTTGCTGGTAGAGACTGCTTTTATGACAGTTTCTGCACCATCAAATTTTGTCCCTGACCCAATCCCAATCACTGTCCCTTCTGTAAGTTCCTTCTGTGCCTCTCACCAATTCTTTGACTTCTTTTTTGGAGTTAGTACTTGGGTGCCACCATGTTTGTTTAAGTTTCCACTGGGATTTCTTTCTTGTTTGGATTCCTATGACAAATGAAAGACAATTCGAGCTAATGATTAAGAGACCTGCCTTGGAGTTAGCGTGTATTGGCATCAGGTACCAACTGTTATTGGATAACTTTGCATCTTGGGAAATATATATAACCTTTCTATGCCTCCGTTTTTTTTATCTCTAATTTGGAAGAATGCTATTTAACTCAAAGGGCTCCTTTCCCCTAGAATTCCCCTCTCGCCTTCACCCCTCCAACTTGTGTCAGGCATCAGCAATTACAGGGGTCCTTACTTGATTCATTACATCGAGTTCTGTGTTTTTGCTTTATTTTTTTCTGTTGTTGCTGTTTTTTCTTTTTTTTTTTGCTTGTATTCTTATTCTTATCATATTATATTATGAGTACCTATTGGACTTAACTGGACTATAAGCTTTTTAAGAACAGGGTCTGTGCATTATTGGCTTTTGGGTCCCCCAGTAACCAGTATGGTCTTGGCATATGGATAGCCTTCAATTAAAGTTGTTGAAAAAGTGAATGAATGATGAGTGAATGAATGAAGTGATACTTGAGTTTTGAAAGAAGAAGGACAGTCTATACCGGTGGGGCTGTATGAGCAGAGGCTTGGGGGTCTGAAGCATTTTGGGATCTTTGGGGGAGCTGAGAGCATCTGGGGATGGCTGGGCCATAGAGCACAAGTCAGGGAGGCATGGCAGCTTGAAGTGAGGCCCCTTACGTCTAGTACCAACACTTCTGAAGCCTTCAGTCTTGGGCTTCATTGAAGCTTGAAGGGAACAAAATATTGGTTCAGCTCGAAGGATGATTTGTTGTTTTGGTTTGTTCCAGTTGAGTCACTTCAGCTAATGCGTTGATTTGGTCACACTCTGAAACCATCCACCAGGCATATTTGTAAAAAAACAAAAACAAAATACTTTTGACTCAAGTCACCATTTAGGAAAATAGCCATATTTCCTTGCTTCAAAGAAGCACTTAAAAAAAACCCAAATATTTTAGTATTTCTAAAATTGTCATCCATCATGCAAAATACTGTGTCTGTTCTGTGGGGTTCACAGTCATACTACTTTTTCCTTCCCTCATTTTTGGGGGGTCACAGAATATGAACTTCATCCTGCTTGGAAGTATGAGGAAGGTAATGTTTGCTTGTCCCTCCATTCCCCTTACTCTTCCCTAAGGAAGGAAAAATAATTTGTCTGGTGGGGGCAAGAGTTTGACCTCCATAGTTCAGAGTTTTTTCAGACCACTGTTGTTACCAATTAGGATTATGCACTCAATAAATGTCAAGAGCTACATTTTAAAAAATAAAATACAGAGAGTGTTGTAAATATAGTTTCTAGAAAATTGTATTGCAGGTGTATGTTTGTGTGTGCTTGTGAACACTGAGTCACCATGTAAAGCCTACCTCTTATTGCGGGTCTTGGTTAAAACTTTTAAAACCCCTGCATTAGTTGGTATTCCTTGGCCAGAACGGACTGTAAAAGGCCACTGCTCCTGCATGGTCTGCCTAACTTTGCCTTTTCAGGCTGCCTGGCTTGCTTAATTGGTGTGATGTCTCCTGTTTGCTTCATCTTCCGTGTAGTAAGGCCACCAGGAACCAAGGCCTCTTCTAGAGGCAGGGCTGGAGGCCCATCGTCTCCCTGGCCCTCTCTTAGGTTCAATGGGTGGCAGCCAGGTTAGGTTCTTCATGAGGCAGACTGAGGAGTAAGTCCCTGCTTGGCAAGATGGCTGCAAACAATGGAGTGGTTTGTGCACTGACACAAGCACCCAGCCAGCCGTGGGGACCAGACAGGGGTGGAAATGCACTCTCACTCCATATGCCAAGTGTGCATCCAGACGGGACACCTTTTTCTATTGCCTGGGCTAGTGGTGGTCCTGCTGCCTTGCAGACTCTGCCGAGGGCATGGAGGAAGTCCAAACTTGGCGGTGGGGGGCGTGTACAAAGGCACCTTTGGGCAGCAGATCCAAATAGCAGTTCTCCAACCCAGCTTCACCCATGATGAAGGTGGTATTTTATTTTATTTCCTAGCTGATACTGGCATCTATTCTCAATGTTTTCCAAACTGAGAAGATGAAGAAACCACATCATCTGTATAAGACTTACTGAAGGGTTAGTTTCCCACCCTCACCCTCCTCAGGAAGTCTGTTATTAAATCAAGGTGTGTCTTATAATCGATGGTGTCCTACAATCAGAAATGTAAGATGTGGTATTTGGGCTTGGTTCAGTGCCACATGTTGTCATGGGATGTTCTGGTTTGGACTTGCCTTCTCCTCATGTGCTCAATTGGTGCCTCAACTCAGAGCTGAAAGCTGTGTGGCAGGGGCTTTGTTCTTTCTTATTTCTTTCCCTTATTCCCTTCAAACCATTTCTTTACTTCTTTCTCTTCTGCTCCTTTCTCTTCTCCTCTCCCTCATTTCCTCTCTTCTTTTCTCTAGTGTTTATTGAATAACAATTTTGGTGAATCCATGCCCTTCTTCCCTGAGCATGTCCATGCTGAGGATCACACCGTTCCCTGAAACACACACACAACAGCAGCAGCAGCAGAAAAAAAAAATCAAATGTGAAGAAAAGTTTTTAAGTGACGTTGGCCTTTGGATTCTAGTCCATGCCTCTCTCTGTTTTACAGAGGGTTTGTTATAATTGCGGAGAGGAGATGAGCTTAGAATCAGGTATACATGCATTAACATCAATTTTCTACTACTGTACATTGGTTTACCATTCTGAGCCTTCATTTTTTAATCTGTAAATTGGGAGTAAATTGAAAAGATTCCCTGGAGGTTGATTTACTTGTGCTCTTGCAAATGAAGTTGCCAGTTTCCAAAGGAAGCTGCCATAAGAATTTGCCTGGCAATTTCAGAACAGGTAGAAGTAGAGTGACATCTTGGAGCTGATCTTTAGTGCCTCTGCCGGGAAAACAGATATATATCAGATGGCCCCACCCAGAGGAAAGCAAATTATATTTCTACTTATGGTATTCCACTGTGACGGCTGCCAGCTAGTCCTTGTGGCATGCAGAGCTCTGGGGAGAGAGTGAGTCAATCTGCCCAGAGGGCCCAGATGGTATTTGGAGAAAGAAAGGATGTTACCTCCCCCAATTCCTTCTCCAAAGGTTCCAAGTTAGAAAGAGCTACTTGGGAGACAAGGGGACTATTACCAAGGATTTGGGTTAGGCAAAGACAATGGAACGGCTGCTATAAAGTTAGTTCCCAGGAGGATAGGCAGAGCTGGGACCAGTGGACCAGCCCTGACAATGGGTCAGAAGATGAGAAGGGTCATGATGCTGGTTTGTGGGATCACGGATGCTGGAATAGTTCCTCCTGGGTCTGGCCTGTACCTGGGAACTGGCTGTGTGAGAGCTGAAAGAATTGGTTTGGGCCTGAGATTTGGGCCTGCTGTGTGTGGGGTCCTTGTCACAGAGTTTAATACTGAGGAATGGCCCAGCTCATCCTCAAAGATACACTGTCCTTGGGGTAAGAACTGCGGCTGCTCTGGGAGCCAGAGACCTTGACCCAGCTCTGCATTTTGGACTTGTCCTGTCCCTAAACCTTCTTCTAATCAGCACTTTCCATCCATTTTGCCCCCTTTCCCTCCATAGATGTCACACCCAGAAAGACACGGTGAAGTGCTGATGATGGATTGTGCTCCAACTTCCTCCATCAGATAATAGTAACAATAGCTGCAACTACAATATTAATAGCTAACATTTCAAAGTGCTTTATATGTATTAATTTACTTAATCCTCATGAAATCCATTTGAGTTTATGTCTATTGACATCCTTATTTTCAGATTATGCATTCTTGGCTCACTTCATTCTCGGGATAGCAAGAATGCAAACATATCTTATGCTCTGTAGTTTTCTTCTCCCAGTTTTGGATGTTTCTCACAATGTCTTGTTGACCTTCAAACCTTTTTTTCTATTTTACTGACAACTTTATTTTTCTTCTCTCTAGACTTGAAAGCTTTCTAACCTTTAATAAAATAGATGACCAGATCATGGCTGAGGCATGTCTTTCCCAACTGAAAAGGACATATTAATGATCCATTCATCACATATTTTCATGTTTAGTGAGGTAGAGTCTTCAAAAACAAAGTTTTAATCCTCCTGTCCCCCATTCTTAAAGAAGGCCCAACATAGGTCACACCCTATTTTCAGCATCTGCTAGTAGAAGGGGGGAGGGGGGAGATGATGAAAGAATTTAGTCTCTGCTGTCCAGAGCAAAACCTAGAGACCATGGGCTTTTAGCTTTTTCTTTCTGTTTCAAGTAAAGAAATGATTTCAGTGAATCAATAAATGTAAGTCCTCCGTGTGTCCCACTTACTCCTCCACTCCCCCTGCAAACATGGAGGATGCACAGAAAGTTGGACAGCACTGTTCTAAAGTGCTGTCTAATCACGACACTTGCCAAAACTGTGATGCATTCCTAAGGATGGGGCCTAGTTGTTCCAGAAAGTTTCAGGGGAAACTTGGACTATTTTTGCAACTGCCCGTGGTATCTGGCATCAAGCTGACACTTATGACAAAAATCACCCCACAGCTGTTAGTGTCAGCAATTCTGTGATGTTTATGGTGGGGTAATTTATGCTTCTTTCCAGCTCCTCTGCCTTCGAAATCCCCAGCACATTCTCTCCACTTTTTTAAGACCATCATTTCACTGGGAGAGCCTGGACCATCTATCACCATCTCCCAGACTCAGCACGTTTTAAGGAGACCAGGAGCTGCGTGCTCAGCCAGGAAGGGGAGGAGGTGGGAGGCCAACTCCAACACACCTCAGGATGAAAGGGAAGTCTGGTAGTCTGGCTGGCACAGCTCTTTTTAAAGTGCAGTTTTTATTTTCATTAAAGTTATCCATGAACATGATTTAAGGAGTCAAATAGTTCTACAAGGCTTATCAAAGCACACCAAAAAAGCTGTCTTCCATGCTTCCCACTCCCCAGGCCCCCAGAGGCAGCCACTTAAAACATCTTAGCCATTTAAAAAGTGCTTGCTATTTAATACTTCCAGACCTCTAAACACTACTTTTTGGTTTTCCTGTTTTGGGTTTTGTGTATTTGCTATCCACTCTAGAATATGAGGAGTTAGATCACTTTCCCTCGTCTTACGAAGCCCCCACCACAGACTCTCACAATTTCCCCATCCTTGTTCTCCCAATAGGTTTTTACCTAATTATGGTGAGATAAGTATTCATTGTTTACACTAGTCAAAATATGTAAATGTTGTTTACAGACAAACCCTGTCATAGTTTAGGATTGCATTTTCTTTCTTGCACAGGTTTTTGTAGTCCCTGAAGTTAGTAACTGCCTTTCCAGGTTTGTTTCCTTTGCTGTTCGTCTCACTAAGCGGTCCCCAAAGTCTCCGTAATTGTCCAAATGTCCTCTCATCTAGTTCTGACTCACCAGAGGTCATCTCAATTTCATCTTCTTGGAGAAGTCCATCACAGAGCCTACTCAAACGCTGAGGGCTTTTGGTTTTTTATCTTTCTTTGTCAGTAGTCATTTCTCTCTCTCTTTTGCTCAACCTACTGGGAGATTGCCTCATCTCTACCTTTGAACTCTTTTGTTGAGGTGCTTGCTAACTATTACTGGCATCATAATTTTAACTTCCAAGAGTTTTATGTTTCTCTGATATTTTTATGCTTCCTCTTTTGATTCATAGGTGCAATATCTTAACTTGATAAGGATAATCTGTTGCGCTGTCTCTTGCAATTTTCTATTTATTTTAGATTCTATTTTTCATGTTAAAAGCTTCTCTAAGATGCCAAGTAATGCCTGGGTGTCTCATATACAAGTGTGTGGTTAAATAAAGAAGCTGATTGGAACCCTGAGTGTATGCATTGGGCTCGTTAACTATTAGCTTCACTGTAGGAAGAATTGCTTTAGCATTTCATGGGAAACTGCTGCTATTTTGTTTAGTCCATTATTTCCTGGGGGTGGGTCACAAGTTGTTTTCCCCAGAAATAGATGCTGATAAAAAGTTGGGGTATGAGATGTTTATCTGGGGCCAACACCTGTGAAGGTTGAAGAAGGAAGCAGGATTGGGTAAAGCAGAAGTCAAACTGTGATTCAGGCCAAGTCAGGGAGCTCTTGGGCAAGCACTGCCTATCTGAGTGGCCTGTGTTGGGCTGGGCTCTTATGCCCCGACCTCCATCAGTCATTGGATGTGGACCGTCCCAGGAAGGTCATGACCTTGGGCAAGGATGCTCACTATGTCTGAGCCAGACACATGCTGGAGCTGACATCCCCTCTCTCCCAAAATGAGCAACAAGATGTTTCTTGAAAGGGGGTCGTAGGGTGATGGGTCTCAAATCAGTCTGTAAACTTTCTCATGACATCGTTTTTACAGTACAAAGCCCCATTCCTCTATGACTGGTGTCTCCCAGGGCAAAAACCCCTTTTTTTAACTCTTCCAAAGAATAAACCTCCAGGTGTTTATGCTGCAGTGGGAAAGAGACTGACTCTTGGCTGTGATTCATAGAGAAATTAACTTGGGTTTAACTTATTCTTAAACCTACTTAAAAAAACCAAACCCTTCTTGTTAGCCCCGCAATCTTCCCCATTCCAGAGATACACAGTACCACCAATTTCTGATTCTTTTGGGACATCTGTGTCATAAACCAGCTTGTACATTGATTTTCCCACTGTAGACGTAGGATTCAGGATCCTGGTGGCTACTATGTCAATGTCACTCATTCTTCTGCTTTACAGCTTCTAAGATTTTGCAGCTATTGTCTCTTCTCCTGTTTTCTTTGTCCTTGAGGGTTTGTGCTTAAAAATATTCCCTTTACTTTCTTTTTACTGGGTTTGGGTAGTTGGAGAGATAAATGTATCACTGCTATCTTTAACTTGATTTTGTTTTTAAAGAACGGTATATAATTTCTCTCCCCAAATAATTGTAGAAATTCCTCAGTGCAAATTAGAGAAGCAAGATGGAATTGTACGATCAACAAGGGTTTGTGCTAGTGTCTCTTTTACCTTCTAGACAAAAAGATCATTATCTGTCTGAGCCTCACTTGACTCAACTGAAAAATGGGGATTAGAGTAGTTTCCTAAAGGTTATATGAGATCAAGTATATAAATTACCTGGCTTTCAGTAAATATATAATACATCTTAGTTCTTGGTTCTCTTTGAGCCCACAGATGAACATCATTTATAATTAAAATTAATAAGACACTTGAAATTAGACTGTGGGTGGGCTTGCTTTTTTTCTCCATTGGTGGCTTAACAGCCTCTTCTTTCTCAGGGCAGAGCTAAGTGGCAGCTGTCTGCCAGCATGATCCTTCAGCAAAAGGTGCAGTGAACGTGCTTCAGCTTCCCACCTTTGTTTGCCAGGAGGGCCCTGGTGTCTTGAAATGTCCAGTTTTCTCTTATTCTCATAGCTTGTTTGTTTTTATTGCCGTTCTTGGCCTAGGTGTCAAGGTAATAAGAGACATAGCATGCACAAAAATCCACTGTTGTCATAAACCCTGGTAGCTTTGCTCCTGTGGTTTACTAGTGGCTTTAGGAAGTAAAGAATAAATTACACTTGGGTGGCCAAGTGGTATGCATTACCCATTTATGACTGCACATTTAAGTTTGAGAGTGTGACATTCTTTGGCTGTACCTAACAAACTCTTTTGGGAAGACTTGCAAACTAGCCCTGATGGACTTTTTTCTGGTCTCATTTTCATGCACTGTTGCTCCCTCAGCACCTCTTTTTACCCCTGATTTCCCTACAGTAGACAAACAAACACCCCAAAATATAATTGACACCAGGTTCTCTCAAAGTTTGGTTAGAAATATCTGGTTTGTTTATCAAATGTGGAGATTTCTGGAACTTACTCTGTAAGACGTATTTAAACATTTTATGCTTTGGACCCCTTTGTCCTTTGGATTGCTTTCTCAGTATGTTTTTAAATGTGTGCAATTAAACACATAGGATCACGCACACACACAACCAATTATACGGTTTTCTATCTAACCATATTTAAATTTTCTGGGGGTAGTAACAGGTACTTCTTTATCAACTCATACAATAACAAGATTTAGTAGCAAGTTTAATAGCTACTGGTATTTTGGCATAAACAATATTCCAGATATCTGCAACAACAGGACTATGACATGAAAATATCTATGATGTCTATTGGTGATTCTACTAATAATACCCTACTTTGTTGTCTACACTCAAAATGTGAAATTTCAGTTCAATGTTAATGAAAAGAAGGATGTAAATTCATTCAAGTTCAAGGACCCTCTGAATTCTAACTAGTTACCTCAAGGAAAAAGAAAGGCTTCTTTAAACTTACTGAATTAGAATCTTGAGGGCACAACCTAAGACTTGGAATTTCCACAAGCTACCAAAATGCCAGAACCCCTGACCTTTGTAGCATTTCCCGAACAGGACACACTTTCAAGTCTCTCAGCTTTTGCAAGATCTGCCCCCGAGCTAGGATTTTCCTTCCCAAAGGTTGGTGAACACTCTTTGTGCTGGCTCAATTCTTGCCAAGCCTCCCTGGTAGCTTTCTTTATCCCCTACACCCTATCTTCAGTTAGATTCTGTTGCTCCTTATCTGCGCCCAGTAGCACCCCTGAAATGTACTCCTTGCTGTTGGTATGCTGAAAGCCTGGCTCTGCTCCCCCTCCACCCAATCATGAAAAAGCCCACATTTCATGATTGTGGACTTTACACCTAGGATTTCAAAGCTTGTTCATGGTCACTTCATCTGCAGACTGTGATCTTTAGGCTCTCTCTGACTGTCTTCTTTCATCCCAAATGGACACTCTCAGCCCTCTAAGTCCATGGCTACTGGGGCCCCCCTTCCAACAAGGTCTGCTGGCCCCTACATTGTTAGTTATTCTCATACCTGTTTGATTCTGCAGCTGGTACAGCCAAGAGAAACTTTGGGTTTGGAGGGTGGAGAAAGGGAAGGAGAAGCAGGGGCTTTATAAAGCTCTGGTCTCCAAGTGGATTATCAGAAAAGAAAAAAGAAAAGAGAAGAGAAGAGAAGAGAAGAAAAAAGAAAAGAAAAGAAAAGAAAAGAAAAGAAAAGAAAAAGAAATCAAATCTTTATTCCACAATTGCTACCTGTGGCTGACATTTTCCATACTTCATTATGCTAATGCGTGTCTGTCTCCTTTTCTCGTTAGGTAGGTTATCAAATTCACCAGGCTCCAGGAAAGACAAGAATGGGAGGAAGGGGTGGAGGAGACCCCTTCACCCAATTACGTAAAGTTATTTCTTCACTTATCTATCCTGTTAGATTCGGAATTCTTCAACAGTAGAACCCTCTGCTTAAAAGCAAGCAATATTTTTCCACCAAGCATGTCAGCCTCTTCAAGTTGCAACTTTATGATTCAATTATAATAATACCTATGTTATAGGATATATTATTAAAAGCATTTCACTCACATACATAGTAAGTTCTCAATAAAGGACAGTTTTATTATTATCTGTCTTTTATTTCTAACACCCAGTAGAATGCTGGCATATAATAGGTACTCAGTAATCTTGTATGGACTTAAAGTTCAACAAAAAGATAAAAAATCTGAGAATCAGGAAACTTGGGTTCAAGACCTACCATTGTCACTAACTTGTTTTGTGTCTTTAGACAAGTCTCTTAATTTTTTAAAAAGAGATTTCTTTTTTTCTTTCTGCTGCATCTCTTATTGTCTCTCCTCTGTATCTCTTTGTTGCGTCATCTTGCTGTGCCAGCTCTCTGTGTGGGCCAGCACTCCTTCCTGGGCCAGCACTCCGCTTGGGCCAGCTTGCCTTTCACCAGGAGGCCCGGGAATTGAATCCTGGACCTCTTATATAGTATACTGGAGCCCAATCACTTGATCCACATCTGTTTCCCTTAATTTTTCTAGTTTGGGATTTCATCTGTCAACTGAAAGGATTGTATTATTTAATATGAAAAGCAGGAGTTTCCAAATTCTGGGGACTAAATCATAGCAATAACAACAACAATAACAATTTAATAAAGAATAATATTTCAGATCTCCACCCTAGAATTTCACAAGGAAATCTATATTTTAATTTTTTAGTGTGATTTTAATTATTAATCGGATTGAGAACTACTGCTTTAAGGTGCTTTTATCTCCATGCCACAAAGATTATATTTTAGAACAGTACAAGGAATTATGCAAATGGCCTTGCAGGAAAATAGAACATGGGACCAGAACACTGCACTTAATTTTATATCGTTAGGGCATCTCCCAACTCCTGCGGGCCCAGCGCCCTCACTCATTCAATAAATATCTGTTCCCAGCCTGTTATTTGCCAGGAGCTGTGGAAGAATCAAGCATCCCAGAGGGAACAAGACACAGTCCTTGTCCTTGGAGGCGCTCAGAAGCTAGAGGAGAAGAGAAGACAAGAAAACCAGCAATCTCGATGCGACCATCCATGTCAGAATAAAAGCAGGAAGATGCTAATGGTACTCAGGAGGAGCTCCGAACTCAGTCTTGTGTGTTCAGGGGTGACCTCCTGGAGGAAATGACATCTAGCTGCCTTCTCTTTTACTTTTCCAAACACAAAGGGAAGACTTCCTTGAAATATCCCCTGAACTAAAGAAGGCTTCATAATAGCAAACACACTTAGCTGAACCATGGCCTGGAGATTGATTAAAAATCCAAAACTCCCCCTGTGAAATAGCAAAATATAATTAAAGCTTAGATGATATTGAATTAGAGAAAAAGACTGTTTTTCTTTTCCCTCCTGTAAATAGCAGTTGAATTGAATTTTTAAGCATCAACCAAACGCTCTTTTTATCCCCAAGCCAAACTGCATTTCGGCTTCCACAGGAGTGGGGTTTTCTCCAGAGTTGCCAGTTCCATCACTGGGCCGCTGGGGGTGGGGGCTGGGGTCTTTGTATGACTTCCTCATTAAAATTTTCCTAGCATGGACAGAAAAGTTATTAACTCACCCATGAAAAATACGTAAGTGTCATTAAAAAGTTTCGACTCTCTCATAATTCTCCTTAATGGTGCAAAAATCAGCTCTGGACTCCAGTTCTGAGATTGCATTTTCAGAGAACCCTGTGTTGGAAGTCTCAAATTACCTAATTACCATATTTATTGGCAATTCTGTTTTCTAATCCCTGATGACATTGTCAGATATATTTATGCGCTGTTCCTTTTCTTCTTTTGCTGCGGGCACTGAGCTGGGCTTGGCGCAAGCTGAGTGGGAAAGCCTTTTGGTTATGGCAATAGAAAGAAGTGTGGGCGAGAAGGGCCCATAGATACACCCCACCGGAGCCAGACAGAGAGGGGGGACCACCTCTGGCTTCCAGAGACACCATATTGCAACTCTAATCGATATAATCTAAGCCACACAAATAATCTGGCGTCTCCTGCTCACAGGACCTAAGACGTGAGCCCCCCTCCACAGCCCCACCCCACCTCAGATTCTGCTCCAGATCTGGGAAGGAGAAGTTCCTTCTTACTCTTTCCTTAGTTGAAGTAGCTGTAAAGGAGAGTTTGCCATCCTGAAGAAGGAAAATCAAATTAAACAGTAATCATATTTAGGTGCCCTGTCAGTGTGTGCAAGGGAAGAATGGCTATAACTCTGAAGTCTTTAAAAGAAATGTGTCTTGGTTAAGGAATGCCAAATTTCAGGGGTGGTTATTTTATTGTTGTTTGTTTGTTTGTTTGTTTACTATCTAGTGGGCACAGCAGTTTTGTTTTTGTTTTTTTCAGGAGGTTGGGCACTATTAAAAAAGTCTCGCTTTAACTTATTTCAAACCTTTTCTATGCCACCTGAATCTCTGGGGGAAAAAAAAAAGATCTCGTGGGCTAAAATGAACACAGCTAGACTTAGCAGTTTTCAAGTCTGTTTTCTTTTGCTTTTTTCATTAGGCAAAGGTAAAAGAAAGTGTGCACACATAACTAATCAGAATAAAATAGAAAAATCAATTCTTGAAAATGCTTTCTCTTTTAATGGTTAAATATAATATCTGGAAAGACTTATTGTTTATATACTGGTCATAGCTGAACCATTTTAATATCTGCTTTTAAATTAAGATAATCTTAGCAATTTTTTCTATAAATTATTGCAATATTTTCATATATTCCTTTTTATCCCCTTCTAATGGCTGGGTAGTTTTAATATGTCCTCTTAAATTAAGGTATTCTTAGTCTCTTTCTCTCTAAATTCTTGCACTACTTTAATGTATTTCTTTTTTTTCCCCCTTTATGTTTTCAAAAGACCCAATATAGGGGTTGCACTTATCACTTACCCATGCTTGGCAAAGAGGCTTTTTGCTTACAACATGCAAATAACAATCTGCTCCCTAAAATACGTTGCAATAACCTTACATTTCAAATAGTCAAAAGCACAGACGAAAATTGAGTCCGGGACTTCTTAGATGTGCCCAGTTACAAAAATAAACCAACATCTAAATGAAAATGATGTCATAAACCCCAGAAGTTAGATTGAAGCTTTTATGACTAGCAAATGAAGAAAGGAAGGAAACCTAATATTTATGGAGCATAAACAAAGGTCAGGCACTGTGCTCAGTGCTTTGGCAAAGATTTTCTTACTTATTCCTCTCAAAAATCCTGCATGGTAGTCACTATTATCCCAAATATATATTTATTCATTGATTGATTCCTCCCTTATTCACACACACAGACACACACAAAGCTGCTCGCTTATTTACTGGACGTACACTATAGGCCAGAACCAGATGGTCTGCTAGGCCGTGCTCTGCAAGGTGAGTTGATCCTGTCGTTGACGTGCTCACAGTTTATGGGATGGGTAAAGGTGAGAGTGGAGGAGTGCAAACAGATAGATCCTAGAATGGCAAGTAGCCCTACAGAGATGTGAACAAAGTCTTGAAGGTAAGAGGCATTGAGAGATCAAGGAACGTTCTCCCCGCTTCTTCTAGATAGAAGCGCAGAGAACAGGGGCCTTTGGCTAAGAATTTAATTGAATCCTTGCTAGGGTAGCAATCACACTAATTTTTGTCCAGTAATGAAGGAAGCAGTCCTTGCCACGGGCACCAACTGCGAATTTCGGAGCTTCCTGAAACCACCCTCAGTTTGGATAATTTGCTAGAAGGACTCACAGAACTCCCTAAAGCTATTATACTCATAGTTAGTTTGTTTCAGGGAAAGGACGCAGATCAAAATCAACTAAAGAAAGAGGCACATAGGGTAGAGTCTGAGAGGGTTTCAAACATGAAACCTCTGTGGTCCTTAGGATATATGACTCTTTTGGTCTCAATATGTGACGATTGCATGGAATAGTGCCAACTAGGGAGGCTCACCCATGTTTCAGTGTCCAGAGATTATATTGGAACTTCATTACATAGGCATGATTGATTAATGATTGCCCACATGATTGAACTTGGCCTCCAGGTCACCTGATACTGATGGGCCCAGAGTCTCCATCCTAAATCCCATACTCTAAGACTATTTGGTATGCCCAGTCCTACTCTAAGATCTGGTATAGCCAACCTTTCCCCTAAACGAGGACGCTTCTATCAGGTATGACATAGACTATCACCCAGATGCCAAGGGTAAAGGCCAGATCTCTCTTTTGATGAGGCCAGATTCTTTACTATATACTTCCCCAAGGCTTCACAGCTGGCATCTTCTGATCAATAGGCCAGGGCTCCAGGATGGGAATGTGGAGAACAGACTTGCTGTGGCTAAGGCTGCCTGGCATAATGGTTTAGGTTGTTCACTGCACAAAGGCACCCAAGCAAGGGAAAGTGGAGACAAGTGGAGACTGAAATCCAGTCTGTGCTCCATCCGCCAAGCTGTGCACACTGGTGTGGGACTGTGGTGGCTTGTAAAAAGGAAAGTTGTTCTCTAATTCCCTCAGAGTTGCTGTTTGCTTTAGCTGTGTCCTGCATACATCTAAATAATGGTTATGAAAACTATACAATAATATAGAAAAGGCTTTCAGCAAGTTAAATGAAAATTGCAGCATATAAAATTGTTTGGACACTGTGAATACAATTGTATAATGATTACAACTCCATAAAAAAGCAGATGCTTAGGGAAAATATGATCTGAGATGAGATATTGACTCTTTCCTCCTTTATTTCCTTCTTTCCTCAATTTTTGATAATATGGTTATCTTGCATTTATAATGAAAATAAATATTTAAAAACAAAATAATGTAATGCTGTTTTTTAATATATTTAGCTTTCTCAACATCAAATTAAAATATGTGTATATGTAATGTAAATGCTGGAAGAGGGAGGGTTATTGAATAATCCAAAATGGGGATAGTGGGAAGTAGGTGAACTGGAAATGGCAAGGATTGCAGGAAGACTGCTTCATGTGCAAAAAGATTAGATATGTATTTTTTCCCATCACCACTGACCAGGTTCCCTCCTCCACCATATACCTATTTCAACAACTGAAGATTTATTTGGCATAATAAATGACTCTTTCAATATGAAAATGCTTCCTCTGTGAGGGTTAAGCCTTATAGAATCCACAGTGTGCACACATTCAAGTAGATTAACATCTAACCGAGAGTCCCCACATGCTTCCCTGTTATCAGAACTTCTTCAGACTGAGAAGCTTTTCTGAAAAAGGGTTTTGCACACTTTCCTGTTATCAACCTTCCCCGGGTGAAACCATTGTTTCTCTGGCATACCCGCTTGAAGAGATTTGGGAGTTTCAGCAGTAAGCCTCAGAAGATTTGCTCTAATAATAATGGCAAAAATAGCAGGGATGATGCTGCAGATACTGATAATAACTCTTCTGAGTGTTTGTTATGTGCCAGGCACATGTTAAGTGCCATGCATGCTTCTTCTCATGTAATCTTTACAACATTCTTAGGGAGCAGGGGCCATTATTTCCCCCATTTAATACATGAGCAAATATACGAGGGTACCTAACTTTCCCAGTGTAGCTCAAATCTGTCTGATTCTAAGACCTGAGCTTTAAACTACATTAAAATCTTTCTTTATAAAAGAGGAGCAGCAAACTTTTCCTATAAAGGGCCAGATAATAAATATTGTGAGCTTTGCAGGTTAAGAGACAAAATTGAGGCTATCATATAGGTACTTACATAGCAAGTGAGATAAAAAGTTCTATGATTTTTTTATTGATAAAATTCAAAACATTTTTATGGATACTGAAATTTGAATTTCATATAATTTTCACATGTCACAGAATATTATTCTTCTCTTGATTTATTTTTATAAAATGTAAAAACCAGTCTTAGCTTGTGGCTATACAGAAAAAGGGCGGAGGGGAGATTTGGAGCCCCTGAGGGTAGTTGGGTAGGCAGATGTGGATGGAATGGGTGAGGATGCTTAGTCAACAATTACAGGGGACGTGGTGGCCTGGCACTGTGGGTGAGGAAAGGCGAAGGAGCTGGAGGCAGAGACCCAAGAAGGAAAACTCCACTTACATTGCTATTCAGCTGAAGCTTCTCTGGCACAGCCAGAAGTACTACCTGCTTTAAGATGGTCAGAATCCCATTTTGAATTTAGCATTGGGAGAATTCTTAAGGGGCAGTGGACAGAATACTTGATATTGGAATGCTTCTAGAAAATCCAACTTATATTTGTTTAGCTACAGTTTGACTTTGGATGTCATAATTACTTTGGACCTCTGCCCACTTTTTACCTCTCAGTGTTACCCACTTGCGTGAGTAAAGGGAAGGGAGAAAGGAAAAGGAAAGGGCAAATGAAGGACAAGGAAAAGATGGGCGAAGAGCTATACTTAGGGACCATTGTTCTTTCATTCTGTCTTCTGGAACTCTATAAGATTTCACATATTCATGAAGAATTTTATGTTATTACATGGTGTTCTGGAATTCAGCCACCTTTAGTGGAGGTGAGTGATGGAGGGAAATAGCACTGGGAGGAGATTCAGGAAATGGCATTTATGCCCATGTGGCTGAGTGCCCTTCAGCAGTGCATTAACCTCCCTTGGCCTCTGTGCCAGCCTCTCTCAAACAAATTTGATAATTCTTGCTAATTGAGGACACTTAGCTAATCCAAATTTTAAGCCTAGCAATTGCTTCTAGAAAAAGTATCAGGTGCAGGGAGTGCAAATAATGTAAATGATCACATTTTGTTTTCCAACTTTGGGCACACTCTGAAAATAAACTCTGAAACAAACAACTGTTGTCATCCCTTTATCCTTGGGCACCCTGCATCACTCTTTAGGAGACACTTTGGGGCTCTAATAATTAAGATTCAAGACCAAGTACATTAATCAGAACAAGACCCAAATGGTAACAACTGTACCTAGGGGAGGGGGTAAAACAGCACTATCCCTGTTCTAAGGGATTTGCACATAACAATCACCAGTAGCAAGCAGATCCTGGTATATTCAGATTCCTAGACTATCAGCATTGAAATTAACAAGAAGGACACCTTTAACAGACCTGGGATTGAGTTCTGGCTCTGCCCTTATTAGCTGTGTGATCTTAGCTGTGTGAACTTAGAGAAGTTTTTAGTATATCCTCATTCATAAAATTTCAATAATAATATCTCAGCTTCCCCATTAATAAAGGTGAGATAAGAATATCTACTGGGCAATGTTGTGAGGCTCAAATTCATTCATTCATTTATCTATTCACTGAGTATTTCTTGAATTCCTTTTATGTGCTAGATTCTGAGGATAAAAATATATAATACATGGACACATTCCCCAAGGAGCTCACAGGCTAGAGGGGAGTGATAGACCAGCAAGCACACACAAGACGCAATTCCAAATGGTATGAATTGGGTGCTGTGAGAGCAAAAGTTGGGGTACCCTACCCTGTCTAATGGGAAAAGAGGGAACCAGAAGAAGCACTAATGTTGGAACTGAATATTGAAAGATGAGTGAGGATTAGCAAGGGCAAAAAAGAGAAAGCTTGCTCCAGGCAGAGAGGGAAGCATGAACAAAGGACTAGAGGTACAAAATATATAGTGTATTTTCCAAACGGCATGTCCTGTACTCCTGGAGAATGCAGCAAGAGGAATATGGCAGATGAGGTGATCTCTGACTCATAGTTAAAATTTTGAATATTTTCATGTAGTCCATTTTTCTAAATTTCAGGTTGAATCCATGATTGATATGCAATTATACATTAAAAATATATGTACGCCATCACTTGAGTGAGGGCTGTGCTTAGTGACTCACTTCCAAAGAATAGAGTATAAAAGGGAAAAAGAGTAACTCCACAGTGGAGAAACCTGGCAAGCACTACTTCAGCCAGGTTAGGAAAGTTACTATGATCCATGATAAGTCAGGTTGATGGCATAGATTTTGATACGATATGATGAGAAGAGCACTTCAGCTCTGAGGGTTTTTTTTTTTAACAAATCAATTTTATTGTTACATATTAATAAAGGATAAATCCACCCAAAGTGTACAATCAATAGTATTGGGTACAATCAGGTAGTTGTGCATTCGTCACTCAAATCATTATTATTCCAGTTTTTAGCTTTCCTTCTAGTAATATAAATATCCTTAGGCTTTCCCTTTCAACCACTGTCACACCCATAAATAATAGTTCTGCTAGTCACAAACAGCATGGTGTGCTCGCAAAAGTCTCATTTCCAAAGATTTACAAACAACCTTTTAAACAATTCTGCACAGAATAATCATCAGTTTTCCATTCTCTACCCTCATTCTATTTTCTGGTGACCTATATTCTAATTATTAATTCCATGAGTTTCTATAATATATTTAGTTCATAATAGCGTAATCATACAGTATTTGTTCTTTTGTGTCTGGCTTGCTTCACTCAACATAATGTCCTCCAGGTTCATCCTTGTTATCATATGCTTCATGACTTCATTTCTTCTTACCGTTGCATAATATTCCATCGTGTGTATACACCACAGTTTGTTTATCCATTCACCAGTTGATGGACACCTGGGTTGTTTCCAACTTTTGGCTATCGTGAATAATGCTGCTATGAACGTTGGTGTGCAGATGTCGGTTTGTGTCACTGCTCTCAGTTCTTCTGGGTATAAACCTAGCAATGCTATTGCTAAGTCACATGGCAAGTCTATATTCAACTTCCTTAGGAACTGCCAAACAGTTTGTTTTAGTCGGCTAAAGGGGTGCTGATGCAAAATATCAGAAATTTTATAAAGGGCATTTATTTGGGGTAGAAGCTTACAGTTACCAGGCCATAAAGAATAAGTTACTTCCCTCACCAAAGTCTATTGCCATGTGTTGGGGGCAAAATGGCTGTCAACATCTGCCAAGAGTTCAGGCTTCTTGGGTTCCTCTCCTCCCAGGGCTTGTTTCTCTCCAGGCTCAGCGGCTGTGCTCTCTCCACAAGGCCAGCTGTGGACTATCAGGCAAATGGCTCTGTCTCTCTCCCTGGGGCTTCTGCCATGTCTAAGGAGCCATCTCTATTCCTCTGTGGACTTCTCCTGTGTGTTCACTTCTCAGGTTCCAACTCAAAAAAACTCCGGCATCAAAAACTCAAACTCTGTCCTTTGCCATGTCTTTTATTTGTGAGTCCCCACCCATATCAAACTGTAGTTTGTCTTTTCATTATTGAGTTGTATGATCTCCTTCTATGTCATGGATATTAAACCCTTATCAGATACGTGCTTGCCAAATATTTTCTCCCATTGACTCTGCTGCCTTTTCAACCTTTTGACAAGGTCCTTTGAGGAGCAAAAGTGTTGAATATTGGGAAGGTCCCATTTATCTATTTTTTTCTTTTGTTGTGTGTGCTTTGGGTGTAAAGTTTAAGAAACTACTGCCTACCACAAGATCTTGAAGATGTTTTCCTACATTTTCTTCTAGGATTTTTATGATTGTTGCTTTTATATTTAGGTCTTTGATCCATTTTGAGTTAATTTTTATATAAGGTGTGAGATAAGGGTCATCTTTCTTTCTTTTGGATATAGCTATCCAGTTCTCCCAACACCATTTGTTGAATAGACTGTTCTGGCTCAGTTGGGTGGCTTAACAGCCTTGTCAAAAATCACTTGACTGTAGATCTGAGGGTCTTTTTCTGAGTTCTTGATTTGATTCCATTGGTCAGTCTATCTGTCCTTATGCCAGTACCATGCTGTTTTTATCACTGTAGCTAAGTATTATGTTTCAAAGTAAGGAAGTGAGAGTCTTCCAGCTTTGTTCCTCTTTTTTAAAAGACATTTTGGTCTTTGGGGCCTCTTACCCTTCTGTATTAGTCAGCCAAAGGGGTGCTAATGTGAAATACCAGAAATGGGATGGTCTTTACAAAGAGGTAAAAGTCCACAGTTACCAGGCCATAAAGTGTAAGTTTCTTCTCTCACCAAAGTCCATTGCCACGTGTTGGAGCAAGACAGCTGCCAACGTTTGCCAGGGTTCAGGCTTCTTGGGTTCCTCTCTTCCTGGGGCTGCATTTCTCTCTGGGCTTAGCTCCTCTGTTTCCTCCGCAAGGTCACCTGTAGACTATCGGGTGAACGGCTTGCTTCTCTTCTCCTGGGGCCTTCTCTCCAGCATAAAAACTCCAACATCAAAACTGCTTCTCAAAAACTGCTCCCTCTATCCTTTGCCTTGCCTTTTATATTCGATTCCCCCACCCACCAAGGGGTGGGGCTCAACGTCCTACTGACATGGCCCAGTCAACACCCTAATCATAACTTAATCATGCCCAGATTAACAGATCAGTTTACAAGCATGATCCAATTATATTTTTGGGATTCATAATTACATTAAATTGCCAAACGGCTACACCTTCCAATTAAATTTGATTTTTGGCTTTTTTGATTTTTTTGGTTGTTGTTGTTGATATCTAGGCACCTGAATGTGTTTGTGAATTTACTCTGATGGCGAATTTGTCTCTCTTTCCTATTTTATTTTTTCACAGCTCTTCTTTGATATTTGGTTCACCTTATTCTAAGTCTTGAAAATTGTTCAGCTTAAGTTATCAAAATTGGGCCAGGGACTCACTAATGGTTTGCAGATTTTCTCCCAGGAGTTAGGGTACAGAGAAAACCAAAAGCAGCTTTTGTCCATGCAATTTCTAGACCAGCCAACAGATGAAACTTGTTGGCACACCTTTTCATGAAAGTGTTTCAATCTCCACTTTCCTGTGTTTTGATCTGGCCAGAGCTGAGATTCAAAGCAGACTCTGCTGGCCGAATTCACTGAAGGAAAGCCCCCTGACTCCCCCTCCCTTTTCCTTTGTAATGACTGACAGGGAGGAAGGTGCCTGTTCCCTCTCAGTCAGCTCCAGTGAGCCAGGTGTTTTACCCCAGCTTAAAATCTTAAGAATGGGGGAGGGGAGCCTTTCCCTGCTGCTGCAGGGGTTTGGCAACTCATGTTTGTTTTTTCAGGTTCTTCATCTCTCTGTCCCTTATCCTCCTGGGAGTTGTGAAGCACTGTCCTGGTCTGCTGACTCCCAAAGCAGGTCACTCAGACAGCTTTTGGCTCTTTCTCTGTTGTTTTTGTGAGAGAGTTGAGCACTGCCTGCCTAATCTGACACCATTTTCCCATAATTCCTCTGTGGTCTTCTTATCCAAAACCCTCAACTCCAATCTATCTATGAAAAAAACATCAGATAAACTCAAACTGAAGGACAATCAATGAAATACATGACAAATATTCCTCAACACTGGCAGGGACTTAAAAAACAAGGAATGTCTGAGAGAACTGTCATGCATCAGAGGACCTGAAGGGATCATGAGCACTAAATGTAGTGAGGTTTTCTGAATGGGAAACTGGAACAGAAAAAGAAGGATATTAGGAAAAAATTAGTGAAATCCAAATAAAGTATGGAGTTTAGTTAATAATAATTACCAGTGTTGCTTCTTTAGTTGAGAAAAATGTCCCATGGGAATGTAAGATGCTAACAATAGGGGAAACTGCATGAGGGATATGTGGAAATACTCTGCATCATAATTGCAACTTTTTTTCCCCCCTGTAAATCTAAAATTATTCTAAAATAAAAAGTTTATTTTAAAAATAGATAACATTCCATCTCTTTGACTATTGGTTAAGATATCTAAAAGGCAAAGAACTCCCCAACTCAAATTACTATCCCTGACTGAGCACATTTCACAACCTTACCATCATCTGGGAGGAATCTCTAAATCTCTTCCCAATATAAGTAAAACTGAGAAAAATGGACATTTCTGAGATCATCTCACATTAGGCCTTAACTGAAGTGGCAGAAGTTCAAAGCAAAATAGAGCAAGATAGGAAGGGATCTTTGGATTTAAGATTTGTGGGAACTCGTCATCTGGCACTTCTTTTGACATGATAGTGTTGGAATCTTTCCTTTAACTCCTCGGAATGTAGGAGAAGGTCAATAGAGTCCAACCGTTGTCAATTATCTTCATAAATTCTTCTGCAATGGGCAAGCTAAAGGCAATATGTTGGGTTGCAAGGACCCTGGTTTGGGAGGAACCAGGTCTTGGATCTAGGCACAGATTGAACAAGCATCTTATCTACCTCTTTATCTATATATAAAATGAGGACTTTGGGGTAGTTTTTTTTCTCCCTTTCTCTCCTTCCATCTCTAATATTCTGGGATTCATTTTCTTGACAGCTAAAAAGCATGTTCAGGGGCATGACATCTCTTTGCACAAGACTGAATATTTGCAAAGCCAAGAGGAATTTCTAAACACTTATTTAACACAACTATAGTTTGAAAGGCAATTTACTTTTCAAACTAATGAGTTTGGAAGGCTTAGCCTAATGGGGCATATTTTTCATAGAATTAATCAATCTATTCACTTTTTTTCTCCCTTATATCAGCTGGGTTAGATCTGGGAAAAACTGAATTTGGCTGTTTTGTTTTTTCTCCTTCCAGAACGCCCATTCAAGGAATACATTGCCTGGAGTCTCATGCTGCCTGAATACTGCCCACCACCCCAGGCCTCTCCTGCTTCTCTCTTCCCTTCAGGGTATAGACACAGGCTTAATGGGAAGACTCTCTGCTACAGCTGGATCCTCAAGAGACCTGTATTTTAGCCCTGACTCTTCCAGTACCTTGCAGTGAGACCCTAAGCAAGTCCCTTTTCTTCTCTAAGGAGCAATTTCCTTATCTATACAGTCAGGTAGACTAGATCCTGTCTGTTGCTCCTTTTCCTAGTCACAGATAGCTGGCTCATTCTAGAAGATTCCAAGAAGGGAGGGAAAGAGTGTCACTCATTTATTCATTCTGCCATTCATTTCCTGAGTTCTTTATTGATTTTTTCTTCATTTGCTGAAAAAATGTAGAGAAAACCACACTTGGTTGATTGCTAGAGGCTATTGAGAAGCTCACACTTCATAATATGAAGAAAAAATTATAGTTCAGTGTAATAAGGGTATGCAGAGGCTGGTAGGGAGCCCAGAGGTAAACCAGGGAAGGCCAAGCCTGCTCCTGTCTCGGGTCTGTGCACTTGTTCTTCCCTTGTCCTGAAACATTCTTACCCCAAAAACACTCACGGCTTGCTCTGCAGCTTAATTCAGTTCTCTGCTCAAAATTCCCTTTTGGTGGAGCCTTCCTCTGCTGCCCCATCTCTCCCTTGCTGTGTTTCATTTTTCCTTCATAGCATGTCATCATAAGACAGTATATTACATTTTCAGTTGTATCATCTGTCTGCCCATTGAATGCAAACTCCAGGAGGGTAGGACCTTCTGTCCTGTCAACTTCAATATCCCCATTCTATAGGTCTGTGCTTTGTGAATGTCTGTTAAAGGCTGAATGAGTGAATAAATGAATGAATGCTGAGTTAATTCATGAAAGGGGGCAATTTAGCTGAACAATTGAAAGCATGTATAAGAATTACCACAGTAAAGACAGAGTGAGAACAGGAATTTTAGGAAGAAAAACCATAAGAGCAAAAGCCTGTACAGTTGAGAGAGCACAGGGCTTGGATCTTTACCCAAGCTATGAGTAGTGTGATGTGTCTGGGGCTCAGGATGTGAAGGTGATGAGTGGCAGCCAGTAGGCTGGGGAGGACTGAGGATGGGGAGCAATTGAAAGAACCGAGTTGGGGAAGGGGCAACATCCCCTCATTTCCCAATCTCATTCTGGCTTTCTCCTCAAATCCCCAACAACTGTTGGCTTCCCTCTAGACTGGGTCTTTCATACTTTTTTTGATGATGAGGCAGAGCAGGTAATATATTAGACATGATGACCCAGTTCATAAATAGGTTATTAGATAGGTATATAGATGATAGATGGTATAGACAGACGGACAGATAGATAGATAGATCTAAAACCAAAGTTTCACAAAACAATATTTATCCTGACTATATGCAATGCATCTTTTCTTTTCTTTTTTCCCCTTCCCTTCCCTTCCCTTCCCTTCCATTTAATTTTCAAAAGTGCTGGTTGTTCTCACTAAATTGGCTTCTTTGCCCACTAATATTTTGAAACACACCTGTGTACTGGGTCATGGCGTAAATATCTTCCTTACTGTGGATTGCATTCAGAAAAGCCTAAGAAATGTTTTTCAGTATTAGTGTACAGCAGGACTCAGGTCCACACATTTCTGCATCAGAGAGGACACCACAGGCAAATGACCTTTGACCCTCAGATCACTCAGCTCTCACACTGGGAGGATTCTGTGATGAAGAGCAGGGAGGACAGTTGACAGCCTGACCTTCAGCAGTCAGTGCTCACGGATTGGCCAGCTTCCTGACGGTGTACTTCTGAGCGTGCCAATGGCAGTTGCCTTTCAAAGCATAGTATTAAATGAGTTCTTAAAATGACCTGGATTCCAGGCAGGCAGCTCCAGGGGATGTGCATGAATTTCTTGTGAAGATCCTCATTGCTGATATCCGTTGTCCTAGCAAAAGGCATTTAGCAGACGTGCGTTTGTCTAGTGTGGTTAGAGTCTGCCTAGGTTATAGGCTGTTGGTGTTTACTTGCAGGAGGGAAGACAGATTTTTGAAATAAATCTTTGCCTAAAGCAATCAGAGGCCTTCCTACCACCTTTAGTGAGTGAGAAGGTGGTGTGCTGGTGGGAAAGAGCATGGAGCTGTCATTGGCAGACATGGTTTTGAGCCTAAAACTATCTCACTGTGTGACCAAGGGCAAGTCATTTCACCTCTTTAGACTCAGCTTCTTTACAAATACAAGTATAATGATACTTTAATGATTTTGCATTTTTAGGGTAAAAACAATAATGTATGTAAAAATTCTTTGCAAGGCCCCAAACTCTCATACAAATGATAATGCTTTATTCTGAACATAAATGCTGATAATCAGTGCCTTCCAACCAATAATAACGACTACCATATTACAAATGAGGGATAATAAGGCCACTGAGAGATTAAGAACTTGGCAAATGACACAGCTAATAAGAGGTGGAGCCAGAATTCAAACCCAAGCTTTTCTGGGTTTACTGTCTTTGCTATGAACAACAATGTTTTATAGTAGCCATTTCAGAGCATGTGTGAGATCTGAGGCTTCCGGCTCCTCGATAGTGAGGCATTGATGCCTGTCTCTTTGTATTCTCATCAGCTGTTACAGAGAACATGCTAGATCTGTGTCTGTTGATCATAAATATTCTTACTTGCCCTTCTCCTCTTCCTCTTTCTTTCTGAGTCTCAAATTTTTGCTGTTTTTTTTTTTTTTTTAATTCTGTCACCCAGAATAGTTCACTGCAGTGTTTGGAGTAGCAGTAAACAAGCAGAAGTTGTGCCGGATTTAGGAATAAAATTTGTTCAGGCTGAAAAATATATAATTAACGGAATGCCTGTTTGCTTGACTTTCTTTCGTTTTCAAATATGGGTGCCGACAAGGCACAAATACCATCCGGAAGTCACTCAGAAAATGTGCACACAATGGCACCAACGTTCCTGAAATGACCTTGGAGACTGGGACGGGTGTCCAGCTTGGTCGAGTCACATCTGGCTCACATTCCTAAAGCTGGATGTGGGAAAGCACATTTGGAGGTTTCTTGCCTTTTCTGTGAAGGCAGAGATGGTAGATCTCTACTCCAGAATCCTGCCTCCATTCATTATACATACAGTACACAGTGTGGGGAAAGTCACAAAGCACAACAAAATAAAAATGGTAACAATTGGATCTACAAATGACACGTCCCGCTTTAATAAAATCTTGAGATCTGTAAGTGAAAGGAAAAGTTTGTGTCTTTTTTACTTTTGGTGAAGAAATTGATTTCAGTTCCTTTTCATGCTTTTGTTATTAAACTAAAAAGGTTAATAACATTAAACTTTCACATTTGGGAAAAGCACGTTATTTCCAAAGAAAGGGGGTTGTTTGATGACATCAAAGGGCTCTGTTCATTCTGTGAGAGTCACTCATTGAACATCTACCTGATTTCTCGCAGGAGTCATGGAAGAAGACTGATAGTTCACCATACAAGGGAAAACTAACCAGAAGCCAGATTTACTTTGCATTTTTCTAGAGCCTTTGAGGTGGTAGAATTGAAGACAGGAACTTGTGGTGGCTTTTGATGGGGCTCATGCTTCTGGTTAGGGTCTGTACCCAAACCGGTGTGACCCCCTCTGCTCTTTCTAGGCCTGAACAGGCTCCTGCGATTCCTTGTCACACCACTCGCTGTGCTGCTGTTTGCTATTTCAGACTCTGCCTGCGTTCTTGGCTCCCAAAGAGTAATCCTTTGTCTTTCTTTCTCTTTTTTTAAATTCACGTTTGCTGAGATGTAATTTATATACAGTAAAATTCATCTCTTACTTTAGGTATATGGTCAAGGAGTTTTGAAAAATGTATATCGTCATGTAACTACCACCACAATCGAAATTGAGTTTGTTTCCTTCTCCGTTGAAAAGATCAGTCCTGCCACTTTGTGATCAATCCTGTCCTCCAGTCTAGCCCAAGGCAACCACTGATCTTATCTCTGTACCTTTACTGTTGTATTTTCCAGAATTTCGTATAAATGGAATCATATATGAAAGCATGCAAATGAATTGCTTAAGGCTTTTGAGGTTTATCCATTTTGTTCCAAGTATCAGTAATCTGTCCCTTTTTATTGCCGAGTAGTATTCCATTATATAAGTCCCAATTTGTTTGTCTGTTTACCAGTTGATGGACTTTGGGGTCATTTCCAGTCTTGGCATTACATCTGAAGCTGCTATACACTTTTGCACACAGGTCTTTGTGTGTGACAGTTTACATTTTGGGAGGAAAGTATTTAGGAGTTAGTCAAAATCCTCTGAGAACTAGATGGCAAGACAGGATCAGATGTGCAAGAGATTTATCGGGGAGATCTGTGAAGGAAAAAGGGGAGGGGTCAAGGAGAGGGTGGGATGGCCTTCAGGTGATGATGCACGTCTGGCTCCTGTGAGGGAGAGGGAGAAGGAGGACTGAAGAGGTAGACCCAGACTGTGATACACTTCTAAGAAAGGGTTAGCCAGGCCTCTGGGGAGTCCTTGAGCCAAGATCTCCCATTGCAGGAGTGGGTGTGAATTTAGCAGGCTTGGGTGAACTGGAGAGTAGGTGTTGCAACTCTGCTGAAGTTCAGGATTCAACTGGCACACGGATGGATCAAAGATTTAAGACTCTGGGACATATATTTATCAAGTATAGTGCTAATTATAGAGAACAGAAGTTTTAAAACTTTGATGAAATTCAGTTTATCAATTTTTTTATGGCTTACATTTTGTATCTTATGTGAAAAATCTTTGCTTAGCCAGATCACAAAGATTTTCTCTTACATTTTAATCTAAAAGTTTTATAGTTTTATCTAAAAGTTTTATAATGTAAGGTTTTACATTTAGGTCTCTCATCTATTTCTAGTTGACTTTTGTATATGGTGTGAGACATGGGTTAAGGTTCAGTTTTTAGCAGATGGATGTCCAATTATACCAATATCATTTATAAAAAAGGATTGTATTTTCTTCTTTCAATTGCCTTGGTACTTTTGTCCAAAATCAATTGACCATATGTGCATAAGGTTTATTTCTGGGATTTTTATTCTGTTCAGTTGATTTGTATTTCTGTCATTACGCCAATACCAAACTGTCTTGATTTACTGTGGCTGAGCTGTAACTCTTGAAATCAAATTGTGTTTGCCTTTACCTTTGTTCTTCTTTTTCAAAATTGTTTTGGTTATTTTAGGTCCTTTGCTTTTCCGTGTACTTTTAGAATCAGCTTGATCATTTCTTTAAAAAATTCTCCTGGGAATTTGGGATTATGTTGATCCCATACTTCAGTTGGAGACATAGACACCTTGACAATATCAAGGCTTCCAAACCTTTAGCACAGTATCTCTTTCCATTTATATGGGACCTCTTTAATTTTTCTCATCAATGGTTTGTAGTTTTCAACATACAAATCTTGCAAATATTTTTTTAGATTTTCCTGGTTCATGTTTTTAGAGGCTATTGGAAATGGTAATGTTTTAAAATTTTATTTTATTTTAATTTTACATTTTAAATTAAATTGAAATTTAATTTAATAACATTTTCAATTTTATTTTTAATTTTATTTTCCAAAGTTCATACATTGCTAGCATATAGAAATGTAATTTATTATTTTTAAAGATTTATTTATTTACTTTATTTTTCTTTATTTCTCCCTCCTCTGCCTGCCCCCCCCCCCACAAGATGGTTCTTTCGTCTGTCTGCTCATTGTTTGCTTGACTTCTCCAGGAGGCACCAAGAACTGACCCCAGGACCTCCCACATGAGAGGTGTGTGCTTGAGCCACATCCTCTCCCCTCGGGCTGTCGCATCTGTGTCTGCTGGCTTGTGGCATCTAGCTTGTTGTGGTAAGAGGTGGCGTCTGCTCATCTTCTTTTAGGAGGCACCAGGACCCGAACCCGGGACCTCCCATGTGGTAGGTGGGTGCCCAACTGGTTGAGCCACATCTGCTTCCCTTGATTTTTGTTTATGGACTTTGTATGCTATGCCCTTTCTAAACTCCCTATTTCTAGTGGCATTTTTAATAGATACTTTAGGACTTTTTACATAGACAGTCATGCCATCTGTAAATAAGGAGGGTTTTCCTTTTTCCTTTCCAACATGTCTGCCTTTCATTTATTTCACTTTCCTTACTATACTGACTAGGACTTCCAGCACAATGATGTGTCTGAATGATAAGGGCAGACATCCTTGCCTTGTTTTTGATCTTAGAGGGAAATCATAAAGGCATTCACCACTTAATATGATGTATTTTAGGTTTTTCTCAGTTACCCTTTATCTGGTTGAGGAATTTCTCTTCTATTCCTCATTTGCTTAGGTTTTTTTTTTTATTATTATGCAAAGTATTTTGTCAAATAACTTTTCTCCATCTTTTGAGATGATCATGCTTTTGCTTTTTTTGACTGTGAATTACATCAACAGATTATTTTAAACAAGTTTATTGAAATATAATCACATTCCATACAACTTGCCCATTTAAAGCATAAATTCAAGGGTTTTTAGTACATTCACAGATATGTGCAACCATCACCAGTCAATTTTAGAACATTTTCTTCACCTCAGAATGGAATCCCATCCCTTTAGCTGTCACTCCCTTACTCCTATCTCCTCAAGCCCCTGGAAACTACTAATCTACTTTCTGTCTCTATAGAAGACGTCTATTCTGCACATTTCATGTAAGTGCAATAGTACAATATGTGATCTTTCGTGACTGGCTTCTTTAACTTAGCATAATGTTTTCAAGGTTCACCTATGTCATAGTATGTATCTGCACTTTCCTTTTTATAGTCAAATAATATTCCAATGTATGGATATACTGCATTTTGCTTATCCATTCATCAATTGATGGGCATTTTGCATGTTTTTCCTATTTTTTAGCTGTTCTTTATTTTATTTTATTTTTCAGGAAGCATCGAGGATTGAACCCAGGACCTCATACATAGGAAGCAGGCACTCAACCAACTGAGCTATACCTTCTCCCTTAGCTATTTAACTTATTTCAACAATGTTTTGTAGTTTTCAGAGTATAAGTTTTCACTTCTTTTGTTGAATTTATTCCTAAGAGTATTTTGTTCTTCTTAATGCTATTGTGAATGGAATTGTTTACTTGATTTCATTTTGGATTGTTCATTGCAAGTGTATAAATATACCCTTGTTTTTTGTATATCGCTCTTATAACTTGCAACCTTGCTAAACTCATTTTTTAGTTTTAATAGGTTTTTAAGTAGATTCCTATGGATTTTATATAAAAATCGTATCACCTGTGAAAGGAGATAATTTCAGTTTTTCCTTTCCAATCTGGATACATTTTATTTCTTTTTGTTTTCTAATTGCCTTGGCCAGAACCTCCAGGAAAATGTTGAATAGAAATGGCAAGAGTAGCCATCTTCATCTTGTTCCTGAGCCAGTCCTTCTCCATTCTTGATGATGTTAGCTGTGGACTTTTTGGAAATGTCTTTTATCAAGTTGTAGAACTTACCTTCTAGTCCTAGGTTGCCAAATGCTTTTTATCATGAAAGGGTGTTAGCTTTTGTCATATGCTTTTTCTATGTCTACTGAGAAGATGATGTGGCTTTGTTTTTTATTTGATTGCTGTGATATTTTATGTCAACTGATTTTTGCATACAAATCACCCTTACATTCCTGGGATACACTCTACTTGACCATGATGGCATTACCATTTTTTATCCATTAAAGGATTTGATCTCCTAATGTTTTATTATCGCTGCTTACTTCTATGTTTATGAGGGATACTGATCTGTAGTTTTCTCTTCTTGTAGTATCTTTGTTTGGTTTTGGTATCACTGCAATGCTGATCTCAAAAAAAAATGAGTTGGGAAATGTTTCTTCCTCTTCTGTTCTCCAGAAGAGTTTGTTTTGAATTGGTATTATTCTTCCTTAAATGTTTAATAGAATTAACCAGTGAAGCCAGTTGGAACAATTGACAAGGATGTAACTTAGAGTTGAATTTCTTTTAATAGATATAAGATTATTAAAGTTATCTCATTCTTCTTGAGTGAGCTTTGGTAGTTTGTGTCTTTTAAGGAAGTTGCTTATTTCATCGTTAACTGGCATAAAGCTGTTTATATTATTCCCTTGGTATCCTTGTAATAACTATTGGAGCTGTAATGATGGGAACGAAGAGTAGTAAGCAATTTGGTTTCAAAGGTAACTCATCAGTCATAATGATGATTATAATTATTATAATAAATAATACTTACTGAGTTTTCATTATATGTCCTGTGATAAGAGCTTTCTATGGATTCTATAACAACTGTTCTCATGTGTTAGTCTAAATATAAAAATGAGACAATAAGTATCCCCAGATTTATATTAAGCCCAACAACTATCTGCATATGTGATCACATACTGCATATATATTTTACGTTCATTGTTACTATTTTGGCATGAGGAGTGCAGGCAGGGAACATTTACCCAGTGGGGTGTAGAACAGGGATATTGATGCACCATTAGGTAACATCTTACTCAGGGCTCAGGGTCAAAACCCAGCAACAACGTGAAAACCAGTTTCAGGTGCACAATCGCTCCTCTGAAATGGTCAGGTGTGTTTCAGAACTCCAAAGTTTCAGGTTTTAGAAAGGTGATAAGGTGCAAGTGTTGTCCCTTAGTTTAACACCTCCAGCAGGAGCTGGGCAGCATCTCTTAGACAAACACACTAGAAAAACCAACACTTAAAGAGCCTCACAGAATTTGCTGCCAAATGAGTTTCCCAAAAAAGCTGTTTTTCAAAGACATTTTGGATTTTGATTTTGTAGATAAGAAAGAAATATAAACATGTATAGTCAACATTGCTCATGAAAAATATCCTACATCCCCCTTAAAATATGGTATATTGATCTCATATATAGTGTCCTATCTTTCCCTGAAACCCAGTGCAGCCACTTGTTCCTCCTTTGTAGAACAGATTGCTCTTGCTTTAGTTGAGCACCAAATGAAGTAATTGGCTTGCATTGAGGGGCCCATGTTGAATGAAAAGTAGACATTTCTCTCTCTCTTTTTTTAGTCCCAGCTTGTATATTTGAATTTGGCCAGATGAAATGAATGTATGCTTGTTAAAATTTTACCATGGAGTACTTGCTTGAACAGTTTTACATGAACCGACAGGAATAGACAGGATTAAAAATAAATACCAGTGCCAAACTACAGCCTTCCTAATCAGCGACACATTTATAAAAAGTTAAAATATATGCATCGAGATGGAAGAAGATGATGTATTCTGAGGTCTGCACAGAAACAAGTTAATGTGGCAATACAAGTTAATGAATCGGTGGTATCCAATGTGTTAACATTTGGTGTATTACACGCTAAGTGTGAATTTTTGTACTGCAGTTTTTAAAATAATTCAGTGTGTTTTAAAAATTCAATTTGTATCAAATCCTAGGGCTCCACATAATCCAGTTTGTCTCCATCGTTTACTTAGCTCTGGACAGCAACAGAGTAACACCAATAAAAACAACATATTCATTATAATTAACATAATTAAAATTTCTAGCATACTTACTATGTGCCAAGCACTGTTCTATGTGCTTTACATATATTAACTCATTTACTACTTATTTATTCATTCAATAAATATTTATCAAGCATTTGCTCTGTGTTAAGCATTGTTTTAGGCCTGTGGTTCGCAATTGGCGGAAATTTTCTTCCTGGGGGACGCTTGGCAGTGTTTGGAGACATTTTGCTTGTTGTAAGTAGGGTGGGGAGGGGGCGATGCAATTGATGTCTGGTGGGTAGGGGTCAAGGATACTGCTAAACATCCCACGAAGCGTAAAACAGGCCCCGATAACAAAGAATTTTCAGTCCCAAATGTCAATAGTACTGAAGTTGAGATACTCTGTTCTGGGCGATGGAAATACACAGGTAACAAAATAGACAAAGTTCCTGCCTTTGTGGAACTAACATTTTAGTGAGGGGGAAATAAATTTAAAAACTAAATATTTATGAAGTATATTAGAAGGTAATGAAAGTTTTATGCTATGGAGGAAAAAACAACTGTGGAACAAGGTTGGGAAGAAAGTGTGTGGTGAGAGGAGGATTGGGATTGGAAGTTTTGATAGAATGTTTAGGGAAGGTCTTGCCTAAGAGATGACTTGGGAGTAAAACCTTGAAGGAGGTGAGGAAGCTTGTATGTGGAGACCTGGGGGAAGAGTTACTTCCAAACAGAAGGGATCAGTGAGAACGGCCCCAGAAAGTGCATGTGAGGCTTTTTCAAGGAACAGCAAGGAGACTATGGTGACGGGAAGAGAATGTGAGAGGTCAGAGGGATGGGCAGAGGAGTGCCATTGTGTAGGGCTTGTAGATCGATGTGAGGATTTGAGTTTATTCCAAGTGAGACAGTAGCCATTGCAGGGCTTTGAGCAGAGGATTGTCGTGAGCTGATTTATGTTTTGAAAGGATCTCACAGACCACTGCATTGGGAATTGACTGGAGAAGGGGCAAGAGTGGAAGCAAGGGGGCCATCAAGAAGTCCCTGCAGTTATCCAGTGAGGGATCATTGTGGCTTACAGAAGGGCACCAGAGGGAGTGGATGTGGCTCAGTCTGTTGGGCACTCACCTCTCATGTGGGAGGTCCCAGGTTTGGTTCCTGGTGCCTCCTGGAGAAGGCAAGCAAACAATGAACAGACAGTTGAGAGAACCATATGGGAGAAGGGGAGGGATAAATAAAAAGAAAAATAAAGTAAATTAAATAAATCTTTTAAAAAATTATAAGCTATTTTAAAAAGTTATAATAAAAGGGTACCAGAAGAAAAAGGTGGGAGGGGTGGAGTCCAGACATTTTTCAAGGTTAAGGCAACAGAATTTTAAAAATACATATAGTATGGGGAAGAAAGAGAAGAATCAAGAAAATTTACTATACTTTAATTTTTTTTTTAATTTGAGTCACTTAAAGAATGGAATTGCCATTTATTGAAATGGAGAAAGCTAGGGTGGGAGCAGCTTGGGGATGAAAATCAGAATCATCAAGTTTGCATAGGTTTAATTTGAGATGTTTCTTAGAATATTAAAGTGGAGATATTGAGAAACATTCATAACTAGCCTATGAAGTAGGTATTATTACCCCATTTTGCAGATGAGAAACCAGTAATAAAGAGGTTAAGCAACTTGTCCAAGATCACCCAGCTTTTAAGTGGTGGAGCCTGGATACCAATGATATAATCCAATGTCTTGCTATGAAATCCCACCAGCCCTTCTCTCCCGGAATGTCACCACTAGGTCTCTTTCTATTAATGCCCTTGAAACCAGCTCTTGGAGAGAGAAATTCTCCTTATTGAAGTGAGTTCTTGAGATAGAGCCTTTTATGTGGTTGGTTCCTGAAGGTTACGCAGCTATATCTCTGCCAACTTTTCTTTGACTAGCTGTGCGGGAGCCAAATACAAAGTGAACCCTAAGGAGAGGATGAGAACTCGTCAGCTGCAGGCTGCCTAGGAAATGATCACTTATTGAGCAGCTGCATACAGGGCAGCCAATTAGAAAGACAATTGACTCGAGTCCCCACAGACAGTCCTGCATTAAAACTCAACCCTCACCACTCACTAGACCTGGCATCCTGGGGTCAAAACTCAACTTTGCTAAATCCACCTTGTGCAAGTGAGGTAATGCATGTGAGAACAATGCAGAGCAATACTAACAGTGCTCCTCGTAATAAAGGTCAACTTACTATATCTCATCAGCTTGTACGAGAAAATAGCTTTCTATATCCTTCAATATTCACACGTAAACAACTCTGAGCCCCAAACTTGCTTGTTGAGAAAAATGTCTTTCTTTCCTCTTTGGATACTCCTTTTTGATTTGTCCAAGAATCTCAAAGCCTTTTTCACCCCAAGGGCAAATCTTTTACCTGGTCAGCCAAGTGAAGAGGTCCGTTCTCTACTGCTTTGGTGACCACATCATCTTGCTGTCCAGCAGTGTTTCTCCAAATAGACGTTGAGGAGGAAGAAGAGATCGACTCTCAATCCTTTACATACAGCCGCCCTGTGCCACAGAATATCGGTTCCTGGGCTGGGCCACAGAACCTTTTCATTTTACACAGACACACCTGCAGAGCCACTTCCCTAAGGTGTGCCTGAAGGATCAGAGTATTAGTGTCCTATGCTGTGTAACAAATTACCACAAACTTAGCGGTTTAAAACAACACAAATTTATTATTTCACAGTTCTGCAGGTCAGAAGTCTGGGTCGGCTTGGTTGGTTTCTGTGCCCGAAGTTTCACAAGGTTTAAATCAAGGTGTCAGCAAGGCTGGGTTCCTTTCTGGAGGCTCTGGGGATAAAGCTGCTTCCAGGCTCAGTCGCGCTGTTGACTGAATTCGAAGCCTTGTGGCCTTCTGCTCCTGCGGGCTGCTTGCTTTCCTTCTTATTCTTCCCACGTGACCCCCTCCGGGAAAGGAGGCTTCGGTCCCTCTCCGCTCTGAGTCCCTCTGACCTCCTCTTCTGCCCCATCTCTCTGACTCACTGCCCCCCCTCCTTCTTCTTCCCTGAAGGGCTCACGATTAGACTGTGTCCACCTAGAAAATCCAGGATAATCTCCCTTCTCTAAAGTCAGCTGACTAGCAAACTTAGTTACATCTGCACAGTCCTTTTACAGCAGCACCTAGACCAGCATTTGAGTGACTAAATCCGGGGATGGGAACGTGGGGAGGCAGCTTTAGAATTTTGCCTGCCGCAGTCGGCTGTTAGGAAGGGTTGTGACCTTAGGAGTGCCTTACTGTTGTCATAAGGACTGCCCGTGCCCACTGCTCTTGGAGACAAGAACCAGGTTTTGGTGATGGGCTACGAACGCCAGCACAGATTCCCCTTCCTTTATGCTGAATTTTTGCAGCAGAGAGGTAACTATTTTCTTTCTTGCCGGTTTTCATCTGTAAGGGCTACTCAGGTACCTTGAACATAAATGTAGTAATTTTGAAGCTCAAAGGGCTTGGGTCAAGTGTTGGGTTTCTGCTCTCTGGGTGGTACTTTCCTCCCTACATGAATTTGCTCACACCCTGCCCATCAACTCTGAAGCTCTATGTATCAAGGAGAATGAGGGAGCAGTTCACTTGTTCTCCCTCCCCACAAATGAGAGCTCCAGGTTTTCGTTACCCTATACAAACATACACACAAAACTACATTCACAAACAAAGCTACAACAAAATAAAAAAGTCCAAAAAAAAAAA